>JARFOC010099749.1:0-12665 GCA_031763485.1 Osmoderma eremita | reverse complement strand
AAATAGGCAATTAAGCACATAATAAAAATTTACTTACAGATCTATCTTAAGCTAATGATACATAAGCAGTGTTTCAATTTAAATCTAGGAATGAAAATTTAACAGTGAAAAGGATCACGAAAATATTTATTACCATTTTTCGCCATATGGGTCAAAAGAGTTTTAAGGAGAATATTGGTTCTAGCACGGGGAACTAAAAGTGTATCGGAAGATCGACTAGCGCTACGAGGAACCATAATAGATACCTGCGACAGGAGAGAGGAGCAGCCGATTTCATTGTTGAAAAGTTTTGCCAAAAAACTTCCACTTGTGCACTCTCTTCTAGAGTATATAAGACAAGTGGAGAATCTCTCAAAACAAAGTGGAAATCAAGAGGGAACACTAAAGTCGGAATGGAACATCATAAAAAAATGTATGGAAATATCAGCGGAAATACAGCTAGGAATCAAGAAAAATGGGAAGAGAAAAGAATAGTACGACGTGGCTTGTAATACTGCTGTAGAGAAGAAAAAAATGAAATGAACACAAAATATTGGAATCCATTATTAAGACCAGACTCCTGAGTTACTTTAACAAATTTAAAATATTGCATCCAAGTCAGCATGGTTTCCTGGCGGGTAAATCCACCACAACTTCTATGATTGACTTACTTGAATACGTGGCTGACGCATTCGATGGAGGTGTGGGATGTTCTGCTCTCCTGCTGTGGTCTGGGAAAAGCTTTCGATTGTGTGGAGCATAGTACTCTACTAAATAAGCTTGAGTTGTATGGAATTAGAGGGTCCGCATACAAAATTACAAAATCTTACCTACAAAATCGCTGCCAAGTGGTAATTGGGAGGGATTGCACATCGGGAAGGACACCAGTGAATCGTGGAGTTCCTCAAGGTTCCATTCTTGGACCGTTGCTGTTCCTGCTATATATGAACGACATCTGTTCAAACATATCAGACGCAAAGGTGGAAATGTACGCCGATGATACGTCGTTACTTGTGCGTGGGAAAGAGTGTGACAAGCTGATGGCTGACTCGAATACAACCATTGCTGAGGCTCAGGAGTGGTTTGGAAGTAATGGGTTAAAATTAAACCATAGTAAAACACAACAACTATTACTTACCACAAAGAGAAAAGCCTCTTCAGTGCAACAAATGAATTTTCTGGGCGTTCGACTCTCTGCACAACTAGGGTGGGACTGTCATATTGACACTGCGCAAGCAATTAGCATCAGCAGTCTTCACAATTCGACGTCTAATGCAGATAGCGTCATACGACGCAGCCAGGACAGCATACTTTGCTAATTTTGTTTCAAGAGCGACATATGGTATTCTCGCGTGGGGTACTTTTGTGTCGGCCGAAGTCATCTTCCGTCTACAAAAGGAAGCTGTAAAAGTTGTGTCTCTGCAAGAACATCATGTAGAGCACTATTCACAAAACATTGAATAATTTCGTTACCTGGTGTGTATATTTTAAGATGCCTTCTATATATACATACAATTGGAGCGAAATAATGATTGCCATCACTATCCTACACGGGGGGCCTCGATTTACGAATTCCTTACCATCGCGTAAAATCAAGCCAGGTCTTGACAAACTACCACGCTGTTAAATTTTATAATAAATTGCCAGCGAACATAAAGGAGACTTCCTTCACACACCTTAAACAACAAATAAAGAAAATTTTTGTTACGCATCCTATCTACTCTATCGAAGAATACCTACTTTTTGATTTTAACATGTTGTTGTCTGTCTCTGTATATGTCTTATATATTTATATATCTTTTATATTTGCACAGTTTGTACATATCTATATACTGTACCTGACAATTGTACATATGTGACAAATAAATATATCATATCATATCATATCAAGCAAAGTAAGATTAAAATGGCTAAAAACTAACAAAATAAGAGACAAGATCGAATCCCAGAAAACAAGGGAAGATAGTAATAAATTAATTACATGAACAAAGCGTGAGTGGATAGATAATAACATCATGGATATAGAAAGAGAAAAAGCGAAGGGAAATACGAAAGGTTTTTATAAGAAAAATAAATGAAATTAACAAAACATACAAGGGAAAAACAAAAGAAATAAAAAATAAAAAAGGAAAACTGACTGAAGAAGATCGCCAATATAAACAAATATGGTCAAATCACTTGAGAGAATTATTAACTGAATAATGCCAGCTTGATGAAGATGAAGAGCAGATAGAGAGCAACACCCATGAAATAATAACGGAAGAACCAACAATGGAAGATGTTAAGAAAATAATAAATAGAACTAAAAATGGAAATTCCCCGGGAAAGGATGGAATAAACATAGAACTAATGAAGAATGGAGGAGACACATTACATAAACGAATATACCAACTAATCAAGAAAACATGGAATGAGGAAAGAATGCCGGAAGAATGGAGAAGTGGACAAATTGCAACTATACACAAAAAAGGAGACCCACATGAGTACAAAAACTATAGAGACATCACACTACTAAATGTCGCTTACAAAATATTATCAACAATAATTCAAAGAAGACTATCAAGAAGTACTAAGGAAGTGGTAGGGCAATATCAATGTGACACGATATCATAGACACGATAAAACAAATAATGGAAAAAGCGAATGACTACCGTTTTTGGCATAGAGATGGTGTTCATCGACTTTCAGCAACCTTTCGATTCAACCAAGAGAAGAGAACTCATGCCAGCGTTGAAAGAGCAAGAGGTAAACGGAAAATTAAGAATGATAATCCAAACGACGATGAGTGAAACTAGGGCCAGTGTATTAACACAGAAATGTGAAACAGAAGAATTTATGATTAACAAAGGGCTATGGCAGGGAGGCTCACTATCCACAACCTTATTCAATTTATTATTAGAATACACAATGAGAAAACTGCATAAGAATAATTTAAGATCAAGCTGCAGTCAAATAATAGCTTACGCAGGCGATATTGTAATTATTACCAAAAGAAGAAGGATAATGGAGGACGTTCTGATTGAAATAGTAACAGAAGGAAGAAAAATTGGGCTGAAAATAAATGAAAGCAAAACAAAGCTAATGAAATTCCGAAGATCATGTCTAAGCGGGAAAATAAGGATTGGCACCTATGAATTTGAATATGTAAAAAAATATAAATACCTTGGGATCATGACTAGCAGCGTCGGAGGTAGAGACATTGCGGTTGCGGCAAAAGTAAATGAAACTGCTTAAAAAGCAAAATGCTAACAAAAAAAAACAAAGTTAAAGGTCTATGGAACGATAATAAGGCCAATTATGATCTACGCAGCGGAAATCATGACATTGACCAAGAGGGAAGAAGAAAAACTAAGAATAACAAAAAGAAAGATAATGAGAACAATACTGGGACCTGTAAAAACCAACGACAATGAATATAGGATTAGGATGAATCACGAAATTTTGGAAGAACTGAAAGAGGAGGATATTATAAAAAGAATAAAAAGGCAGCGAATTAACTAGTTGGGACATGCATGGAGAGGATAGGTGAACACAGTACTTTATAACATAATGCGGTGGAACCCAGTAGGAAAGATAAGACGCGATAAACCCAGATCAAGATGGTTGAAAGGGGTAGAGGGACGGAGAAAACTAGGAACAGGAAAGCGTGGAGGGAGATAGGAGAAAAACTTTGAATTAGAATAGGGGCTGATTCACACCAAGTGCAAAAGGGATCTAGAAAGCTTCGGCGGCGTGACCCCACATGGAGTGTCAAGCCTTTATATATGTATATTTAAAAAACACATTATATCGGATCACTCCTCACCTCACAACAAATTGATTAATTCGGGACACGTGCTTCGGGAGTACTGTAGAGTGGGGCAAATTCGATTGCATGCAGTAAAATAGATCAAGCATGGTTTAATGAAAATTATTTAAGCTGCCATTTACGGAAAGTTATATAACATAGATAACTAGCTGCGTTTTTTGGGAATTACATTAGGTACTGTTTCTATATTTAAAAAGAAATTGCTAACGGAACGCAACAAGTGACATTTCAAAAGTCAAAACAAACGACTGCCCACGAGTCCCACTACTACTATATCGTGGAAGTAATCAAATCTCATTCCTTATTTTTTTTATAATTGCTGTTTGAATTTAGTGTTTGTGGAATAGAAGACGGAAGCGAAAAATTACCATGGGGCAACATCTATCAGTTTTAGGAGTAGGTACATAGTAGGCATTCACATTTCTGAGTTGGTTTTGTCGAGCATTATAGTAAGAAACTATAAGAAAAGATAGGTTCGGTGATAGACAGCAATACAATGCCAGATACCTCAAGAGTGCTATCGGAGCAGTAAGACAAGAAAAGCATCAGTAAAACCATGGAGTTCCGTATACGACACTTCGAAATGTTTTACAAAATCGGTTTCAGGCTAACAAAATAGGAAGACCAATGACTTTCACGCGAGATGACAACGAAAAGTTGGTAGAAGGGCTTCTTCTCTGCGACAAATGAGGCTTTCTCTTGTTGTTGCTGTTTGTATCCTAATGCAGAGACTTAACACTTCGGCCATGGGACCTATTGTATCACTTGTGCAATGTGTATTATGTGTTATGAAGTGTATGACGTGTTACTACCTCTTCTCGCCGTAAGAGGTTAGCAGTGCTGATTAATCCTCAACACTGGATAGTACCGGGAGAACTGCCGACCACCCTTGCCCCAACAGAAGTTGGAACCATCAAGTCAAGTTTTGACAGACTAAGCGAAAATACAAAAAGATCCAGAGCGAACGCCACGCGAGAAACAATTCGGGCTCATTTTGAAAATTTGAAGATGTCTTTGGAAGGTGTCCCTCCTTCAAATATGGTCAACTGCTACGAGACAAATTTTGCTGATGGTCGGTGCCAAAGGAAAGTAATTGTGCGCCTGGGCATTAATCACGCGGAACTAACTAAAAAAAGGCGAGCTTAAGTGTGATTATGGCTGCCCAGGAAGATGGCACTTTGCTGTCACATTTATTTAAGTCGGACAGGAGCGGAATACGGAATATAATAGAAATAATAGTAGTTGGTTCGAGATGCCAATGTTCGAACGTTGGTTTTAAACATTATGCCTCCATAAAAAAGTACCAAAAGTTAGGAAGGCGATAATTTGACCAGTAATTGTGTCCAAAATGAAATTGCTTTCATATTGCTTCCTCCAAACTATACCCATATGTGTCAATCATTAGATGTCGCGTCCTCAGACCTCTGAAACCTGCCTGAAGGAATGTTTCAGACGAGGAGTACTACCCAAAAGCCAGTTCCCTCGGTTGTGGAAAAAAGTTCATTCCAATGTAAAATCTAACATCCCATGAGACTTTAAAAAGACTGGTGTCTCATCCCTTTGGATCCATATAAATTTCTCACACTGATTAGAATCAGTGTGAATATTCCACAAACGATGAGGGCAATGCTGAGGAGCCTAATAGATCTTAGACAGATGATTTTGTACATCATCTGCAACGAACACGTTATAATGAAGCACCGACAGTTCAGCGCGTAATAGTGGCACCTGAAAAAAGAATACGAATGGCACTGGAACGAAGTAAAACGAACAAACGAGATGGACAGTGTTGCAGATTGTGACTGATGAAAACTTTATGGTTAAGTTTTTGAGGAAGCAAATTAATTCAAAAATTAACTAAATTGTATCTCCTCAAGTTACCAAAATCCACGAAATTACCAAGAGCCAAATTGTTCAGGTAGTCACAAGATGTGATATCAGAAGGGGAAGGTTACCTTTGAACAATTGGGAGAAGAACGCGTTGAGTGAATTTTAGTTTTACTCTCAGTTTATTACATAATTTAAGTCATTATTTACCCGTTTCTTACCTTTATAATACATAATTTTTGATAGTTCTACAATTTTTCCTTTTTAAAAATTAAAATTTGAGTGTCTTACTAAGTTATTAGATGTTTCACTTAGCCTTTAGTGGTGGTATTTTAACAATTGACATATGTTTGTTTGTTTGAGTTAAAATAATTTCATGGTCACCATTGATTATTAGGAATATAAGTAGCTAACAACTGGCTAAAAATATATTCCTACTTATTTTTTATTGTTTATAAATTATTCGAAAGCCGTTAATTTTGGCTTTGTGGATTTGTACTATAACGTTCTTTTAATTCTAGCACTTCCCGAAGATACGGCACCAACACAACTACCAGAAACCCAAAAAACACTGGCGATAAACATACTGGCCACATACTGGGATTGATTCTATTTTAGAATGTCTATTCGATGAAGTGCCTTATACTGTGTCTTGTCCAGAATTTCTCACAAATTATTTACTTAATGTGTATTGCATATTTAGAATATTTTAGGCTGTAAATTTTTTTAATAGAAATTTTTAATAAAAAAAAAAAAATTACACAGCTTGTTAACTTGAAACATTTATAATAGAGGAATATATTTTTAATGTTGTTTTATTATAGGAAAGGGTGAATGATCGAATGAAACTGGACTTCCTTCTGTTTGCATATAAGATTCCCTTTTTGTAGATAGAGTGCAATCACATCTTATCGCGTTTAAATATATTGCAATAGCTACAACACACAAAATGGCATCTAAATTTATATATAAGCAAGTACATTACATATACTTAAGTCTGCTTTTCTTGGGTTTATCCTAATTTAAAAAAAAAAACATTTGGAAAATTTTAAGATTAGACTCATGACACTTCGGGAACGTTCTTTAACGACGCGGCCTAGGAAGATGGCGGATTGTATTCAAGGTCATGAAAACGAGACCCCACGATAACAATAGGAAAATCAATTGTTGTCCTTCCTGTTATTCTGTGCTGTTACCTACTGTATTTTTGCCATGGCATTGGCAACCTTAAGATATGTAAAACTCTTCCATAAATTAAATAATCATCTTGCGTCAAACAAGACAAAACGAACATTAGTGGATGGCGTTGCTAAAACTGGCGTCATAACATCGTTTTGCGGCTACTACTTCCGTTCAAAAACTTTACACAGCGTCATGCAGCTGGATATTCGCGTCACGGCGCGAAGTGCCAAATTAAACAAACCTAATAATATTTTCATCATTAACCTTGTCATATAGCACCATCTACCATAGGATAGTCCAATTACAATACTTGTCAGGATCCAAAGTTAAATAAGTTGCATGCATGTCAGCACTAACTTTTAATGTTACAGGCCAGATAACAAATATCACCTGTTAAAATCAAGAATTAAAAAATAATATACCACGTTTTGAGCAAAAATTTATACCTATAAACTTCTTTGAAAATAGAGACCACACATCCACTAGCTTCTTTTTTATTTTATTTTAATTGTGTAGTTGTATTATCTAAACAAGATTGTAGTACTAGTATAAATATTCTGGCAGGATACACTAGGCAATTCGTTATAATTTAGAGGAAATAACTCCGTCTTTCTCTGGAGTTTAAGGCATTCTAGAGCAAGCAATACCATTTCCTTAGATTTATTGAAAAGTATAATGAATTTACAGGAAAGATACTTTTATTGTTTTAAAGGAGAACATTTCTGTTATTACATAATACATTTCCATTTTTTGCTTATACAGGAACTCCCGCAGCTTCGCAAATATCTGCGATCGCCTGAAGAGCTGTCTCTAAATCGAGTGCGTCACCACCGGCTCCTTCGAGCGCCGAATCAAGAAGGCCTTGCAACAACGGACTGATAGTATCGCTAATTTCTTGGGGTTGGTCATTTATCCAGTAGGGAAGGAGATAACCATTGACGAGATCCGTTATAGCTTGACTATGCTCTTCATCATTGAACCATCCAGTAATTTCAGCCTAAGAATTGACCCCATATTGTGTAATCATTTAAAAAACTATTTCGAAGCGACAACACGTATTTAGTAAGAAAAACTTACATGTGATGCCCCGATGTTGATAAATACAGCCAAATCACTTATTGCTAGCCCTTCTCCCAAACCAATGAAACCTTGTAGCCTAATCGCAACATCGGTCAAATCCAAACTGCAAGATACGCATATATTTTTGTATAAATTCCAAAACACTTGTAAATTGCAAAATAAAATATAAATTACGTAATTTTTCCATTTCCATAAATCGACATTCCTAATACAGACAAATCCATGTCGTAACCTAATTCCACATGAAGCTCTTGGAAAAGTAGTACTATGTCAGCTTGAATTCCAAGAGGGACTAAACTAAGAGTGGTAGTCATTTCGGGGGAATAAAAATTCGTAAGACCATTAACGACACCGCCAGTCGATGTAAAGTAGCCGCTATTGGAATGGTAAAGTGTGAGTTTTAGAAAACAAAAAAAATATGTATTTTACCTTCCATCCTCTACTAAATCTCCTACGTTTATAGTAAATTCGGGAATATCCAGTGTCACTATGGAAGGTATACCATAATCTGGTACACCAACCTCCAGCAAGTATTGCAGACATATCAGAGTTGCATTTAATTCCGCTTCAATTACTCTAGGGGCAAAGTTAGGGCTATCTCTGTCCACTGAAAGTATTTAACGCATATCTTTAGTATAGTAATCTTTATTATAAATAGCGTCTACTTACAGCTATAAGCTTTTGACGTGCCTATTTGCATTCCAAGGGCATTATGTCCCAGCAACCCTAATACTATAAAACCTAGAAACGCAATCATAGTTCTCTGGATTCCAACACCTTATCACTGTTATGAAAAGCCCAAACTAGCGATTTCGCTACAGAACTGCGGTTAAGTAAAGATTTCTCTTATATTAGAACACCTCTTAAAGATAGGGATAATATCCATTATTTTTTTATCTTTAGAAACAAGGAAAACTAATTATAAGCCATTAAAATGATACGCCAAAAATACATTATAATACACTATAATAATTGGGATAACATCTACATGCATGATTTATTATTTTCCAGGTTTATTCCTTTAAGTCGGCCTTTTCGATTACCGCACTCTTTATCCATATAACAATGATTAAATTTTGTTTGTGTCTTTAAACACAATCATGCAGATGTGAAGATAAGTAATCGCCTCATACTTCAACATAGACCCCTGTGAATAAATAAATAAAAGTAATATTTTTTTGAAACCTACTTTCGTGGATATTTTGAGGTAGGTGCTAGAGATGGACAATGAAGTTCCTTTTGCGGACTAGTTCATTCTCCGTCCGTCTTATTAAAGGAACGACTCCGCCGGAGGCAGAGGAAAGAGTATTTGTGTAATCATGGCTAAATTTGAAAACATTGATGCAAGATTATTACCATAAATATATTCAAGGATATCACTACAACGTCAACCTTATTTCTGTTCAGGAATAAGGTTGAATCACTTTAACTTCTTCGTATAAATCAAATGCACTAACTTCACTCTCGGAATTGTTCTTGTCTGTAAGGGCTTGATAAATTTTGTAGCAGTTGATTTTAAGTTGTTCATCCGTTTTTATTTCGGTTATACCATGTATTACATTAAAAATATCCGTGTGTTGTTGGAGTAACTGGAATCATTCTTCAAGTGCAGAGTGGCACCAAAAATTGTATAGTAAAAATTTACTTTAAACGAATTCAGGGGATTTTATGGACTCGTCAGTACACTCATAGTTAAAATCTCTTTTCTTTTCTTCTAACCCTCTAAACCGGCAAATTGGTGAATACTTCTTCAATGCCAGTTTTCGTAGTTAATTCTATAGATTCGTATAAAAAACTTGAAACTGAAAATGATTATCAGAACGTTGAGTAATGACATAATTTTTGTAGTTGTTTTTGTAGTTCATATACATACTAGTACGTAATAGTATTATTTGTTCGTTCGCGTATGCAAAATTACAGATATCGGATATCGGTTAACGTAACTTATTGTTTAAACCAATTGCCTGTAAATAACTAGTAATGAGAAGGTTGAAAAGGAGATCAAAATGTATCTTTCTTTGAGTTATCAAACTGCATTTCGGCACTTCTACATCAGCGATATCTCAATATGTATACAAATAAAAAGTCCATAAGAAAAAAAGCCTACGGAAGTAGAAAAAGAATTTAAGACTGTGTATTAAAGTGTTCCTGAATCGTGAATATATCTTTAATATGAGTTGGTGGTGTTTTGGCTATTACCATCGCCTGTTGGATTCTTTAATAACGTTTAATCTATAAAGAAAACCAGCTATTTTGCTTTTTCTCGCCGAGAACTATTCTTGACACTGTTGAATACAAGAGCCGATGAGATACGGCGACAAAAAAATTACCTAATTTTAAATATCATATACACATATTAGTATTTCTGTTTGAATTATGAAGGATAACTTGATAAATAAAATGTATATAGACTGAAACAACAAAAATCATTATTATTAGGATTTATAGAAACTTGGGCCGCCCGTGTGCGGTGTACACTTCGCACATACGATAGCTGCTGTGCAAAATATTACATGTTTTAGAAATTGCAAATTAATTCCGGTATTGTATGCAGGGATATCATAAGTAATAATTTCTTCGTATATTCATTTTTGCCGCTGTTACTATCCTACTACTGCAAATAGTTTAACACGTATGTAGATGTAATTTACACAAATATTACAAGTGCGGTTTTTTCATGTTATCTGAATGATTTCTCTATGTGTAGGTTTTCGAATACTTTCCGAATTACATGTTTACCGCTTGATCCATCTATTTAAGTGTTATTTCGTCGGAACAAGGAACATAACAAAGCAACAAATGACTTTTCGATTTTATACATCTGATGACAATATGAATATAGATACATGTAAAATATTTTATCATAATGATAGGCTAAAGATGTTATCATATTGTAATAAGGATCTTGCTGCTAATTCCTTTTAAGTGTTTATTGCACACGTCATATTATATAAACGTGTACAAATGTATTCTCCATATGTAATAGAAATGATAGCTCTTAGGGCATTTTACTTTCAAAATTATGAGTGATAAAAAAGGGAATTTATAATGTTAAAATACAGTTTGGAATTTATCCTTCACTAGCACCATCTAGAAGAGGAAAGCGCATTTGCTCAACTAAGTTATGTAAGTTGTCTAAAAACAGGCACCGTTTGGCAATCCAAACGGTGTTTAGGCGGAAGTATATACGCGCTGCTAAACAGGGATTCTAGATGCTATTTTATTTCTTCCATCATTCTTGTTTTCCTATATAAAGTCCATTCACTAAGAATATAGTAGATAGCGCTGCAATCGGCGTCCATATAACACTGCCAAAATTTAACTGGATTAAATAATAGCGGGTAATTTGAATGTAAAATGTCAGTTTTATTACAACTTTTGTCAATTTCTTTGAAAGTAACACTAAATTCTAATTACAAATATTTTAGTATAATGTTCAAGAAAAATATCCGTTTACGTTCATTTCAGTTTATTTAATCCAACCAAAAGAAATGGAAACAATTTTCAGATATATTCTATATTTCACGTATTCAAACACACATCGGAACAAAATAGACTTATATGAGACACTTTAATAGTTCTTTTTTAAAGGATTTAATCACAATTATAGAAGGATGTACAAATTACTTTAAATATCATTTTTATGTCGATAATGCGGAAGCATAACTTAGATAGGACATTCCCGATGATGACCCAGTATTCGCGGTAATAATAAATTCTTCCGTCATATCTTCTACGATGTTATCCAGATCTTACATCTTACTTTCTTCGACAATGGTGTGTTTGATGCAATTTGTGCATGCTTCAGCGGTTTTGAGTTCGAGTCCATCAATTAATAATTCTTTTACCTCTGGTAATTTAAAAGTTTGCTTATTTGCAGCTACATATTCCTTCACTTGATACAATACGAGTTCTATCGGATTTAAATTGCGATGATATGGTGGCAACCTTAAAATTTTACAACCAGCTTCTGCTACCATCTCATCGATTACATACGGTATCGGATTATTTTTTAGATAGCTTTTAGCGAGATTCAGAAGTTCAATTTTTAAGTATCGAACAGCGCAGGCATGAAACAAGCCAATAAATTGAAATATCCTTCTTCCATGGAGCCGTTCACAGTTTTTTTTTGCCTTGACGGAATGGCGGTATGGTGCATTATCCATTGCAATAACACAATTTGCTTCTACCCAAGAAACGAAGAAATTTGACAACTGACATTACAAAACGTAACGATCAGTAATATTTCATTTTATCCAACATAAATTTCGTATGCACAAACAGCTTTATTCGTCGTGTGTAATTTTGCCTTACGTATTAGCCAATAACAAACGTCCAAAATATAAGCCTACCTTGCCCAACGCTATTTTCTTAAAGTGAATGATGTATAGTTTCTTCTACATTTCATCCTGTATACTTTTGGCAATAAATTTTTTTTGTAATTATCTTAGTCTAGAAGCAGGAAAAAAACCGCACTTATACCGTATGAAAGACGCTTCTACAAGCACCTAATATTACGGGAATGACACGTATTGTTAGATACTACTCGAACTGGATATCAATTGTTACCGACTCGGTATCAGGTAGATACTTTTTCTCAAATAGCTGACTTTCACCTAATTTACGTTGATCTTACTTTCAGCCGCCCTGTATTTTAATTTTGCATTACGAAATGTACTCATTTGACCGTTTATGCGGAGCTGGTCAACAGCTCCCAACTAGCACAATAGGTATCTGGGAACGTAATTACGACTATTAAAATGACTTTGAAGTATATCGCGACATAACA
>JARFOC010099738.1:0-12665 GCA_031763485.1 Osmoderma eremita | reverse complement strand
TGCTACAACGACAACTCCTACTATACCATGGTGGGGGACCAGCGCAGCACGACTGCATTCGGGAGTTTGCGATTGAGCTCCGCGATATGACATCGCTGCTTAATGAAATACATTACTTATAGACCCCTTTCAAGTTTAGAAATGGCCAGGGCTGTATGTATACATGGATTATATGTTTTATGTTCGATATTGATGTTAAAACTATTCAATATATATATATATATATATATAGGATATTTTTAAAATCATTATTCGAATATATTATTACAATTATATTGCCATAACCATTGGCTGATTTGTATTTTCATGTAATTTGTGTTAACTCACATTTACTCTGGTGTTATTGACAAATACAAATTATCTGCATTAAGTCGTAAATTGTTAAATCTTGATATAGACTATAAGTACTAATAGGTGGAACAAAAGCTTTTTGTCGTTTTTTTATGAACAACATTTAATGTAACGATATAAAAAAACACAAAAACTAATATTCAAAATATTATCTATTATAATCGATAATTCTCTGTCAAGAACTCACGGAATCCTTCTTCTACCTCCACGGTATTGGCACAAACACGCCCAGTGAGAGTGTGCCACTGACCTAGAATGATGGTAATCAGATGGTCCGAACTCTAAGCTGGAAGTGGTAGTAACTGCACCCCATCACATCCTTCCAGCTTTTGGAGAGTTCTTCGGGAAGTATTCGGTCTAGCATTATCTTGACGGAATAATACGCGATTTCTGTTTACTAATGCCACGTATCTTTCTCTAAATAAGTTCGATCCAATTGCTCGCAGTACAGTTCGGAGTTTAAAGCAGTACCTTCTAGTATCACTTCAATATGAATAACAACTTCGAAATTCCACCAATCACATCACCTTTGCTTTAAAACTTTTGCGCTTGACTGCAGTTGTCCAGGGGTTAACCACTGATTCAATTTGTTGTGATTAGGAAGGTAGTTGCATTTATCGTCACAAGTTACAATTGCAATGAAGGTCCTGTGGATTACCAAATTAATGTCGGGTATCTTCCACTAAGCACACAGCATCACCTTTGCTTCAAAGCTTTTGCGCATGACCGCACTTGTGCATATCACTGAATTGATTTGTTGTTATGAAGTGGATCTATTTATCGTCATACGTTACAATTGCTCGATTGAAATGAAGATTGCGTGGATTGGCAAGAAGCTGATTAGAAATTTGCACTCGTCGCTGTGTCTATGGTGTAGTCAATTCATAAGGCACTTCTTTCCATCGTCCGTTTATCTTCTCCAGTTTATGAAGATGGTCACCTATTGTACACCGCGAGGGGCCAAGTTCCTGTGACAATTACGTGGCTGGAAGCTGAAGTTGCCTCAATCCTTTGCTGAAGGACCTCTTGGTCAATGATAGATCTTTTAACTAAATGTGAACATGTAAATAATTTCAAAGATATGTTGGAATATTATTTGACTGATAAAGTTATTTATAGTTAAACGAATATTTCAATTAATATTTTATCCTTTTTTTTACAAAACCCATACACCCGTGTCATCCGGGTTTAATAGTAAATAAATAAATAAATAAACGAGCTACTCAGGAATAAAATAACATAATATATTTCTTTAAATATACAAAATTGCTTTCATGAGTTTTAGTGAATTCTTTAATGTAGAATAAGATGAGTTTTCCAGAGAAAAATATTTTTGCGTATTTTTTAATCACAAATAAAGTCACAGAATCATATTACTAGTAAGACAGTTGAAATAACAAATGAGAAGACACGTTCGTTTCGTTCTAAAATTGCCAACCAACGAAGGGAAAACTTTGGATTCAACTTTGAGAACTTTTATCATCTATGAATTATGCCCTCAGTGGGGCGGGCGCAACTTTCCCCATCTGCCACTTTGTTACCGGTACGCCGGCGATAAATTAAAATAATGAGAATTTCGACGAGGGCCGCCTTTATGGTCGTGTAAATGATATTGTTAAAGATGAGGTCCGGAGCAGTTCCGGGGCCATAGTAGGTAACCACCGCATACTCCGGAAATAGGTTTGGGAGCTCCGGCGTCCGTTACGTTCTCTTTCTTCCCTTTCGCCACTTGACATCCGGTCCGCAGTCAGGTTGTTCTGACAACCCCTACCGCTATTACTCTTGCGGCCCTTTTAAGACGTACGGCCAGTGGCGGGAGGTTGGACGGTTTGGAGGCGAGTAGAGATTTAAATTTATTCGGTGCGCTGGGTAAAGGGTTTTCTCCTTTTTCCCTTTTTACGGATATTTATCGTGTATCCGGAACGTTCGACTT
This sequence comes from Osmoderma eremita, assembly GCA_031763485.1. Lineage (NCBI taxonomy): Eukaryota > Metazoa > Arthropoda > Insecta > Coleoptera > Scarabaeidae > Osmoderma > Osmoderma eremita. Next base: position 10,381 of record JARFOC010099738.1, on the reverse strand, counting down.
TTTATTTATTTATTCTTTTTGTCCCTTTCATTCGGACTCAAGTTTACTGGGTTTAGTAGCGACGAAATCAGCATCGTTTTCTCCAAGGGATCAGTGCTGACGTAGGTATGCGTACGTGCGTAGTATATAAGCGAAATGAACCGGCAAGGTACATCCAGCGTTTATGGACTGCAAATAAACTGTATTTTAAGGCTGTAGCATCTTTGGGACAAGCTAAACATCAAAAATTTTACGATTTCATATATAAATACTGACACGATTTTAGAATAAATTATAGCGACTTGGACATACGAATAATGGTCCAACATATAATAATATAGTATATACAGGGTGTTTGCGGTCTTGTGATTTTATTTTCAAGAGGTGATTAAACATCTTAAAATAAGGTCATTAACGTAAAAATATCTTAACAACGTTGCAATAATGAGAGAGAATGATTGTTACACAAAAATTGTAGTTCTTATTATTATATTTAAAGTGGTAATTAACCACCATAAAAAAAGGTTTTTAACACTAAAACGATTTATTAATAACTTGTGCAAAGTAAATGTAAAGGATAGGTTATTAGTGATTTTTTTACTAAGTAGGCTGATGTCTGTAACTTTTCCCATCTGTCAAGCTGTTTCATTAGTTGTCACTAAATTGCTGATTTGACGTACATTTTTCCAAATAAATCTTCATCGGGCAAGTAAAAAGGGTCTATCGCACCAACAGTAAATACGTTGACATGTTGTTAATCTATGGTGAAGTAGGCCAGTCGATCGTACCTCGAACACCTATTCCACAAAAATTCAGCGCCGTGGTAATCCGTGCACGAGAAACTGGTGTACTGCGAACACGTGAAGCTCGGGATGATGGTCCTGGCCGACAACAACGAAATTTAGATGCCCAAGAAGATCCTTCTAGTAGTACTCGAAAAATATTTCGCCAAGTAAATGTATCAAATCCAATTGTCTGGCGAACAGTGCTCGAGAATCAATTGTATCCTTTCCACGTACAAAAAATACTGGCTTTACAACTTGAAGATCATCCTTTACGTTCACCGATTCTTTCTACAAAAACATCTAAAAATTTCAAACTTTTCATCCATTGTATTGGCGACTGATGAAGCAACGTTTACACGTAACGGCATAAGTAACTGTCGTAATATTCATATTTGGGCTGTGGAAAATCGACATTCTGTTCGTCGTAATCATTTCCAGCACAGATTTTCTATAAACGTTTGGGCCGGACTGGTCAACGGACAATTTATGGGCCCATTTGAGTTGCCAAATCGAATGAATGGTATGATTATCTCTTGTTTTTGCAAAATCATTTGATGGAACTATCGGAAGAAGTTCCTTGAATGTACGTCGATAAATGCGGTTTCTTCACAGCCGCATTTTAATCGTTTAGTTCCCCAACATTTAAATAATGTGAAAATAAGTTGATTGGTCGAGGTGGTCCTATGCTATGGCCTTCTCGGTCACCCGACCTTAACCCCCTTGATTTCTACTCATGGGGGACCATGGTATACACCAACGACATAATTGATTTAGATGATCTCCGTAACCGGGTAGTAAAAAACGGCCTAGTAAATTATGCCAATTCATGGATACGTCGAGCGAGACTTTGCCTTCAACAACACTACTAAAACTTTGAAGAACTAGTGTGAAGTGGATTCCATGAGAAGCATTAAAAAATTGTTTAAATTAATATGCTTAATCACCACTTAAAGAAATAAATAAAAAATACAATTTTTTTAACATTAGTATCTCGCTTATTATGCAACTTTGTTAAGATATTTTTATGTTACGGGCCTTATTTTAAGATGTTTAATCGCCCCTTGAAAATGAAATCACAAGACCGTAAACAACCTGTATAATATAATTATCCAATTTTACGGGATAAACATACTGCATATGGGTACTAACAAAAATATAAAACTGAAAAATTTAAGAACGTCTTGCAAAATTCTTATTCAAAAAGCTTATACATCTTATATTTCTGATGTGCAACAGAAGTTATTTCGAGAACAGGAGAAACTATGGTCTTACAATAACCCTAAGCGTAAAAATACTAGGACACTAGGTGTTATGAAGTACGGCACCACAGGATTAGATAAACCTACACAAATAATATATGCGTTTGCTGGTTTTTTAAAGAATACATATCTTCCGGTGAATATTCACCCGATAAATTTCAACAGTTCAGATCCTGCTAACTCTGCAAATATTAATGTATTCCATATCACATAAGAGGAAATTCTACTTGCGTTACGTAAATCTAAAGATACATTATTGTGCGGTCCTGATGGTGTACCGAGCTTTTTGCTTCGTGATTGTTCAGCAGCTTTTGTTCAACCACTCTATTATATCTGTAACTCTATTTTCAATCAACATACCTTTCCAAGCGTATGGAAAATTTCAAGGCTTTGTCCAGTTTTAAAAAAAGTTGATCGTTTTAGCTTTCAAAATTATAGGCCGATATCAATTTTCTGTAATTTTTCTAAAATATTTGAAGCCATCCTGTACAACAATATTCATCACTCGCTTCAAGACATCTTGCACAGCATAGTTTCGTTAGCAAACGGTCCACTATTACTAACTTAAGTTGCTTTACGCAATATATATTTCAGTTTTTAGATAGCCGAGGTCAAGTGGACGTTTTCCAGAAAGCCTTTGATCAGATCGGTTTGCTTAATATTTTTGAGTCATACCTTATTGATAGGAAGCAGTATTCTGAGTTTCGTGGTGTAAGATGAAGCATAATAAATCCTACGTCATGTATCCCGTAAGGATCCAATCTTGGGCCTCTTCTGTTTGTGATGTTTATAAACAACATTACTGACACCTAGGACTGTGAAGCCTTTCTTTGTGCTGACGACATGAAACTATTTTATAATTTTGAGTCATTGAATGATTGCTGGCTATTGCAATTGGTTTCATAGTGTGAATTTAATCACCCGCAGTTGAACATCAACAAATGTTAGACAATGATCTAGACCCGAAAACAAAATATAGCAATAGTATGACTGCATTGCATCGCATACTACACTACAGGGTTGTAATACTATGAAGGATTTGGGGATTATTTTTGATAATCAACCTACTTTTGTTGAACACATCAACGATATGGTAGCAAATGCTCATCGAGTGTACGGCTTGATTTACAGAAACTGCAAAGATTTTACTGATAGAGCTGCCTTGTAACGTTGTATATCTCATTGCTTAAATCAAAATTTGAGTATGGATCAATCATCTGGTATCCAGTTTATAATGTACGCATTGAATCTACACAGAGAAGATTTTTAAAATATTGAATAAACACACTGTTCGGATTACTCCTCCCGCACAAAGTATTGATTAATTCGAGACGACACGTGTTTCGGATAATGGGAATCCACGTAGATTCCCATTATCAAGTCTAATAGCCGAATTAATCAATAGTTTGTGCGGGAGAAGTAATCCGAAGTGTGTTTATTGTGCTGCCCCACAGTCCTTGCAATATTTACCAAAATATTTAATGTTTATTCTCGATGGAACGTTTCCGGAGAGAGGCTATAGTTATTCCATTATGTTAACAAGATTTAATTTCACCTCTTCGACGTAATATTTCGTGCTTTAAATTATTATATAACATCTTACACTACAGAGTTGATTGTCCTTTCTTACTGGAACGTATATACATATATATAATAAAGTGACATGCATTATTACTAACACTGTACACCTTGCTATCGTCAGTGTTGTACAAAATATATTGCAACAACAATTGACTTGTTGCCAGGTAATACTTTTCCAGCTAGCTTTGGTAAAGTGAAATGTATAAAGTGCCAGCAGTACAATGTATTCCTTTAATTACAAAGGGCGACAAGTACTATACACGTCGGTGAGTATTAGATAGTTGTGCATAAAGAGGGTGGTTTTAACTGTAACCGTAGAATCGGGCAGAAGTGGAAAAGCTGCACATACATACATTGTTATAATGAAGTTGAGCGGTAGCGATTAACAGTATTACAGCAGTTTTTATCCTTTCCTAGCAATTGCTATCGGTGACCGTGGCTTGCATTCAAATGTGCTTCTATTAACGTTTAAACAGCACGTAGCAGGCGCTCACACCGAACTGTAAATTCATTGTTGCATCCCACTACTTACTCAGTGCCTAGAGCTTTTTAATTTACCTCTTGCCGTAATAAAATGGGAGGCCAAATGCGAAGTACTATGTAGTAGACGCAAACAAAATATTGGTTAAAATATCATGTGTTAATTACAATAAATTTGTAAATACCTAAACATTAATCCAGCAAATAAAAATGGTTTTGAGAAACTAGTTAGTTCATGTTTGCCTTAGTAGTAAAAATTTCAAGACCCCACCCCAAGCGTTCTTAACTATGTGCTGTTATTGTATTAAATCCATGAAACTGGAGAAACCGACTGTTCCTTGTTCTAGATTAAGAAGGTTTTTAAATTATCTACTTTTATATTATGTCCGGTTTGTTGGATATGTTCAGCAGCGCTAGACATATGCATACCATGTTTAATGATGTTTAAAGTCTGTACTGGTGTACCACAAGGCTCTAACCTAGGACCCCCGCTGTTTAACATCTTTATTAATGATTTGTTATTATCGCTAGACTGTGACGCTCTGGCTTATGCAGATGATAAAAAATCTACAGAATCGTTAACAGCTATGTCGACACTCGCAGTCTGCAAAACAGCCTCACTTCAGTGCATGATTGGTGTGTGAGAAATGGTTTAAAACTCAATACTGAGAAATGCTTCGTTGTTTCGTGCACTAAATCCAAGGACCCTATCTTCGCCAACTATTCTATAAACAACGTTGGCTTATCACGAAAAAATGAGTTTATGGACCTGGGTGTAATGTTTGACAGCCAACTCAATTTTACACAGCATATACTCTCAGTTTGTAGTGAAGATAATAGACTGTTGGGTTTTCTGATTAGGTCATGACGTGGCTTCACTAATAGTAAGATGGAGTATGCCTCTGTAGTGTGGTACCCAATCTTTACTTACCTGAATCTAACATTGGAGCGGGTACAAAAAGGATTTCTCAAATATTTGTCTTTTAAGTTGGATGGTACTTACCCTCCAAGAGGTTCAGACTATTGTCATTTGCTGCAAAGACACAGCGTTACGTCATTAGCTACTCGCAGAGACCGATATAGTGGTCGCTATCTGCTTAAGGCTTTAAATAATAAAATCGACTGCCCGTACCTGCTATCACAGGTACAGCTCGTTGTGCCAGAATATAACATTCGATCCGTCGAAACCTTCTGTCCACCGAGATTTAGAACAAGTGTGCTACGCAAAGCGCCAGTATCACATATGGTACGAAATATTAACAACTTCTATCCTGATCCATTTCTGTAGGTTACTTTTATGTTTATGTTCACTTATTTTGTTAAATTTCAAGTATAATAAACTTGTAATTTAATTATTTGCACTACCTTTAAGTTTGTTTTAAGTATGTTCCAATTTTGTAATGTTATCCTGTAAATAGTTATTGTACTGTTGGGTAATAAAGTATATATATATTATTATATTATATATATTATTATTATACCACGCCGGTAATGTGCGATATGCTCTTTATGTAGACCTTTTCACAATCTTCAGATGTAATATTGTAAGTACCAGATTTCTGTTTCAATTCCCGTTTGTCTTTGGATTTCCCAAAAAGGTTACGAAGTGTGTTTTCACGATTTATAACAAATTTTCGTATTTTCGACTTTTACGGCTCAGCTAATACTTTTCGTTATTCTATGAAAGGCTAATATTTTTTTACTGTTGTCGCAGGATTCTACTGGCGTTAGCGCTGTTTTTCAGGTGTTGCCTATATTGAGCCCTTTTAAAGACGCGATTAACATCTACAGAGAAGTAACTGTTGTGCGTATATTTTAATTCTTTTCGAATCTGTTTTGACTCAACAGGATTTTAATTAATCTATTTACATCGTATACCAGAAACACTTGTCATGAATCAATATATTGTGAGGGTGGAGTGATCCGATTCAGTGTTTTATTTGCCTTAATAATTATTCTTTTTCAAGTTAAGGGAGACACTCTCTTTGGTAATAATTCTTCTTTTTCTTTTTTTCTAGTAGGCCCATGGTCATCACGCTGGATTTCTCTTGTCTCACGGGATATTCTACATATTTTGTCTATTCTATCGTTATCCAGTGTCTATTCCAGTGTTTCCTTCTATTTTCTATCCTTTCTCCTATTGTATCTATTTTGCCTGATTGTCTTACTACAACTTTTTTCTCTCTCTCTAGCTCTCTCTGTCCTTTAATGTTTTCTCTTTATTCTGCTTAGCACTATCATTTCTGCAGTATTCATTTGCCGTTTTGTCTTTGTTGTAGTAGATACCTATTTCGTTTCCTGTTTTCAATATTTATTGTGCCATCTGCTGTGTGTTAGGCAAAAATTCTGGTGGCTTCATCTATATGGATTTCGGTTTCTTTCTTGGTTATACCATTATTTATTTATTTATTTATTTATTTCTCTCTTTGATCACAATCTGATATACGATTAGTTAAACAGTAAAATAATGAAATAGTATCTCAATATAATAACGAGTTAAAATCGTTTTCCAAAATAACATCGAAGCCCAGTTTAGCATAAATTACATAAAATTACAGTAGCAAGGTTCTAGCATATACATGCTAGGCATTTACTTTTAGGGAGCTTGGCTTCACCAAATAGATTCTTATTTAATAAAAGAAATTGTTAGTAGAAGGAACTCCATCGGGTTCCATACAACATTCTTTTTTCTACATCCTCTTAATTATTGTCTTGACATTTAGAAAAATTAAATTGTATTATGCTTGTATTCATTTTAATAAGAAAAATTGTCAATAAAAAAAGATTCATTTTCCCATGTCTTGTATTATATTTGTACGTGGAAAACAATTAAATTATCCTTGAGCGCGAATATTTAGTTTTTATGCGAGAAAAAGTTCTTCGGCACGTTCAGAACGCAATCATAAAACCGAAACAAACATGCGGGTTAGAACACAGAACGCAGAGATCGTAAAAGTTTTCGGAAAAGTGGCGACAATAAAGTAGAACGCGAATTCAAACAAAAAAACCACTAATAAAAATAAGCTCTAATTCAATCCGCCCGCATGCAACCGTGCCAGCACGTAAAACCAAACCTCAAATTATTATTTGAATTACGGTGATATAGGAGGGCGCTCGCGAGCGAATGTAACGACTCCCGCCATGATTTATATATACATACGCGCGGCTTGTTTACTAGCTTTTATTACTCCTATATGTAGATATATTGCGCTTGTCTTAAAATAGCGGACGATGAATTGTATAAACTTAAGCAGACAATGTCGTGGAATAAATTGTAATATTTACGGAACGCAGAATTTCAGAAGTTAACATTGTATACCTACAGTTTGTAAGATTTTTATTATAAAAAATGACGAGGTCACTAGAATCTTCACTGAGAACAGCTTTAAACAAATGTGTTACAATTTATCTAAAATAACCTGGGCTGTTGTACGAAGGATGTCCCGATTCTAAGTTACATTTGTGAATTACAGACAGACTACTTTATTTATAGAAATCAAGCATACGCTAAGTAAAAGCGTGAAGTGTTAGCTTCTTTTCAACATAATCGCCGCCAATGTTAAGGCACTTATCCCACCGAGGCACAAGCATCTGTGAAACCTCTTCGTAAAAGGTGCGATTCAAATTTGTAAAATACTGCCGTACTTCCTCTTGCACTTCGTTGTCGTTTTCAAACCTTTTACCCTACAAATGAGCTTTCAATGGTCCAAACAAATGAAAATCACAAGGAGCCAGCTCTGGACTATGAGGCGGATGGACAATAACTTCCCAATTGTGTTTCTGAACCCAGGCCTTCGTCTGATTTGAGGTGTGTCGGTTGTGATGCAACAACCTATTTCCTTTCGTCGACCTACCTCTTCTCTTCTGCTGTATGACTGTGTAGTTTCTCGAGAATTTCACAATAAATATCGCTGTTGGTTGTCGCGTCCGGTGGTAAAAACTCTATGATTACAATGCCTTGCATATCCCAGAACATAGTTGCCATTGTCTCTCTTGCAGATTGCTGAACTTTGCATTTTGGTGTTGGTGAACTCGGATGGTTCCACGTTATCGAGTGTTCTTTTGATTCGAGTCCTGACGATAGCACGTTAAAAGCTCCATTGCCGCCGCCATTCGTTGAATTTTACGTTAGTAGATCAACAGTTTTGGTACCCATCTCGCGGACCCTTTTCGATAGCCTAATTTAGATAAGATTTCACTAACAGAGTTTTTAGGAATGCCGGTCACTAGAGCAATTTCCCGTATTTTTAACCGACAATCTTCTCGACCTTTAATTGAGTCTCACCAGTTTTCGCGGTTGATGGTTTTTTTCGCACGCTTTCGGTATCAGCGTTCAGAGCTGAATTGTTTACACCAAATATGAACTTGTTTTTGACTCATAACGCCTTCTCCGTAAGTCTTCACTACTCTTTTTTTATGAATTCCTGTTGGTATTTCATTATTTGCATGCAAAAAAAACGAGTGACCGCTCGCACTTCAAAGTTGGTGTGTGTTTCGATCGGAACTGACATTGTGCGGCTGTCACTGCATACGTTGTGCTGAACCTAAGGAAATGACAATCGGCACCTATGTAGTACGTATGTACATCTAAAATGCGTGCAACTTCCAACCTGATCGGAGCGACGTAGTCGGTGTGTAGCGCAAACGTATCTTAGTAACCGGACATCCCTCGTATTTCCAACACACCCTAGAAGATGGATTTCAGGCATTTCTTAGTATCCTATCATATTACGTCATTTAGCATTACCCATAAAGATTCGTATATAATACTAGAAAGCTTTGCATAATAACCGGTACACTTACATCATCAAAAAAAACTGGAAGAATTATAGGCTGCATGCTATTAAAATGGAAAGCAGTTTAGATTTTGAAGTTTATAGAAAATATAAATCTATATACTGGTCTGTTATGTTTAGCTGCTAAACGTCTTTACAATAACAATTTGTATCTAGAATCATACACTGAAAAAAGTCCTGGTAAAATCGCATATACTTTACTTCAATCAGGACGTAAATTTTACAGTATCCATTATGTATTTTAACTTTTACTTCTTGGGTGTAACAAAATTACAAGTAACTCCTAAAAATACCTATAAATGGGAATAATACATGAGAAAATGTAAAATAAATACTTTATTGGTACTGTATTTTCAATGAATTTATTATTATTACTCTAGACATTTACAATTGGAATGTGAAATCAGAACTATATGTATGTCTCGTCCAATCAGAATGCATCAAAATAGTTGCAGGTGTTCACTGGTTGTTCCCCGCGCAGCGACTCATAATCCCAACCGGTGTCGGTGTTTCTTTGCTGTTGTTTGCAATCCATTGAAATACTCGAAAAAGTAAGTAATTTTGTACATTCTATTGTCATTATTGTACTGATGGACATGTTTAATTGTTCATTTCGTGGTATTAAATTAAAATCATTAGCGAAATATCATGATCATCAACGTTTTCATGGCTATACACCGGGCGTTGTATTTAATGTGTTTATCCATTATGCAAACTTTCTTTTAAAAAGTACAATAAGTATATTTTGCACGTTAAAGAAAACCTTGCGAGACAATTAAAAACAATGTCTCATAATATTAATTGTAATGTCAAGGAATGCTTTTATAAAACTAAAGATACAAAAAGATTTTATCGTCATATCTACAACCATGTTAAAATGGTACTACATTAATGTGCCCCTCTAATAAAACATGTAGATGTGATGTAGAATTTAATAAGGCTTCTTTACTGCAACAGCACATATTCAGAAAGCAGCACAGAAAAGTTAAACATGCTCAGTCAGTACAGATTTTAGAGGAGTCTTTAAGAGAAACATCCTTAAATTTATATTACTCTGCGGAATCCTCTGTATACTGTGCTTATCAGTATGTTTATAATATTTTTTATCTATTTAATAGGAACCAGACGATGAAAATTTAACAACCTACGTTAAAACCTACTCATCCTGTATTTTGGAAATCAGTAAGTATTAAAATATTAAGTGAATATTAAATATGTGCTAACTTATAAATTTTCAATAAAAGCAACAGAACGGCGATTTCTCATATACATGGAACAGGAAAAGGTCACACAAACAAATTCAAATTTGGACGCAGTCAAAATTGCTTTTGCATATTATTTTATATTTAATTTAGAATATCCTAAAGAAGTGCCCATAGTGCTAGAAATGCTACAACGATATTATTTGAAAATTCATCCAAATTGCGGCAGCAGATCCAAAAAACTAAGTAATTCAAAAAAGAAAATTATTTCATTAGTAAATAAATTAAAAGATTAAATA
>JARFOC010099718.1:0-12667 GCA_031763485.1 Osmoderma eremita | reverse complement strand
GGCTCCGACGGTGAGCAAATGGTATTGAGGCAGCCGCGAACAAAGTTATCCCAGAAACACATTCAACACACTGTCAACCATGGAGGTGGTTTCATACTATTTTGGGGCTGTATGGCAGCTGGAGGTACCGGAAATTTGGAATCCATTGACGGTATTATAGACAAGACAAAATATCTTGACATACTTAAGAAAAATCTGAGCTTCAGCTATAAATCTCGGTGTGCCACGGGTCTATTATTTTCAGCAAGACAATGACCCTAAGCTTACCGCATATATAGTCAGGCAGTGGTTAATATATAATGTACCAAGGTTTCTGCAGACTCCCCCTCAATCATCTGATCTAAATCCAATTGAGTACCTGTGAGCTTAAGTAAAGAAACCTATGAAGGATCTTAACCCTAGCAATAATGAAAGTTTGGGAAAATATTTCCTAGACAGTGACACAGAAGCTTGTAGGCTCTATGCCACAACGACTACAGGCTCTCATTGAGGCCAAATGTTACAGTACCAAGTACTGATGCAAATGGAACTTAAATGTACCCTTAATTTTGCGGTAGCATAAAATGTCTTTATTTTCAGTTTTTCATAACAGGGATGTTAATATCATTGCATTTTATTTTTGTTGACAGTAATCGTGTAGTTGAATTTGTACATGTATTGAAATATTATTTCTTGTTATATAAATATTATTTTGTAAAACCACGCTGCTTTTATTTTTTGGTTGGTGTACGCTCAATTTTTCGAGTGACTGTACGTAAAATTGCAGCATTACTATAGTAAACTTTCTCATTTAACGTGGCAATATCTCAAATTATATCACTTCCTCGGAAATTTTGTACATGACGGGTTTAAGAAGAAAACGTTCCATCCCCGTCAAGGATTTAGAAATTCCTATTTCAGATATTCATGCGATTGAATTCTCAGGTATGCTTTAATATCTGTCTGTCTGCCGCATATTTTGAGATAAAGCCCAAATTGAATTTTCGCTGTATCTAGTGTGAATGGAGTTAAGACAAAACGAACTTGGAAATCGATATTTTCTCAGTGCAAGTGGTATTAAATCTCTATAAAACCCCATATCGTACAACGTGTCATGCGTTAACGTTGCTGTAAAAGGTTATTAGTGAATACGAGGAATTCTTTCTATCTCCCTTGTTTCAATGGTTATATATAGATACGTAAAAATATAAGGTTTTATACCTGAAAACAAAAATCAGACGCCATAGGCAGGTAATATTTTATCGGCTTATAGGAACACAAAGCGGTTTTATTTTTACATAATCCGCAGACAGAAAGGAACCAGAGCTCTAAAGCTTTTGTAAATTTCCGTTAAAAACGAGGGCGGAACAACTTAAACGTCTCTCTTTTCAGGGATATCCTTTCTTCATTGTAAATAAACCGTGGCGCAATTTAAAAAAACCTATTTTCTCTCCCCGTTTAATTTTTAATGGTTGGGTTTTGTAAGTTTTATTTACGATAATAAAATACAATTCTCTATGGTTAGCAATGAAATTCTCGTATATCGAGAACTTTGAGAAAGTTACACAGATACAATTGCTTTCCTTTGCGAAACTTTCGACCTTCGAAAGATGCATAATCTTTTAAGAATGTTCTGAAGTCACGAATACCTATCTGATCCTAGTATAATTTCTAGATATGTTGAAAAAAAGAAGAAGCACAAGCTATAATCAACAATACATTGGATTTCCTTTTATGCGTGAATATTACGTATTATAGTATTAGAGAGACATTATACTTCACAATTTCTGTTACTGTTTCCTATTTTAAAAGTAGTTCCGTATTGATACGTTTCCGCTAGATTACGTAGTCCTTTACCAGGCTCTAAATTTGCAAATATCTGCTTAAATTAAAGACAAACATCGAAAATTGAAGTCCGCTTTAACGCCCAACCTCGGAATGCCGGAATTGATTGCAGGTTTATACACCGCTGGCCAATTCTAAAGTTTAAAGCCGTCTATAAGAAATGTATTTCATCAAGCAGCGATGTCATATCGCGGATCACGAATGACTGACGCAATCTCCCGAACGCAGTCGTGCTGCGCTGGTGGGGTGCATAGCATACTAGGAGTTAGTATGCTCGTAACAGCGGTGACTCGCGCATACTATTCATGTTGACGTTACTCAAGCGTATTTTACTTCGAGAGTTTTCTTTTTCGGAATTTATAAATTTAATTTACAACATTATTTTCTCTTTATTTACATTATTACTTTTGAAACCTATTCAATTAAATTCATTTATTTTGTTTTTTTTTGTCAAAATTTTATAACAGAATGATTTTCACTACCGAGGAAAGGGTCCAGATAATTAAATGGTAGTACTTTGGTAGTACAGCAGAGGAGTGGTCGGTCGTTCTATATTTTCGTTTATTTCGTTATATTAGTTTTTCATTCACTTCAATGTCGAGTGTGTCTTGGTATCCTATTTACGATAATATTTCAACTTCTATATAAATGCCTTTTCTATTTTTTTACATTGTCCGCTATTATTAAATTTTTGTTTGATGTTGGGCATTAAAAGCGTATGCCTAAAGCATTGCTCTCTCTAAATATAGTATTGTCCATTTTTGGTTTCCTTGTGCTTCGCTTTTGAAATGTTTTAAAACACTACGCAAAGATTAATCAAAAATGCAATCGCAATTTATTTGCGTAATATCTCGCATTTTTCACGTTATTGATACGCCTTGCGTCTTCTTCGACAAGCACGCAGCCTCCATACAACGCTTGTTGGACACTGCTCCAATGCGCCGTACTAGCGGCTCATATATACATATGTATAAGTATAACGATGTGGCAACTATGTCGATATTTTACATTGCTATTAGGATTCATTCTCTGTCGTGACCAGCAGTGTATATCTAACGCAAGTATATGGAACACGATTTTCCGTTTCGGATGGCAGATGCATTTAAGGGATGAAATTGACACGTCAAGAAGTGCGTGTTTTTCTTTAATAAATTCGGACAGTTTTACAGAAAACTTATTGATGTATTGCAATGTATCGAATGTGACTTTTGTTAATGACAAGTTGTCAAAAATGTGACACTACTGCACATGTGATTTAAATCTGTTTATTATTATCCATGAGGTTCAATGTGTTACATCAGATTGATGTTATTATGCAACTTTTTAAAAATAGTATCACAGATAAAATTTGACAAATGAACTTTGACATATAAATTAAATTACGGATATAAAAAGCTTTAACATTTAGCTATTAAGTAAAATTTTGAAAAAGTTGCGATATAACAGAAATAGACGGAATTTTGACACTATTTAAATTTTAGTTCAAGTTAACTGCCCTTGTAATATATAAATGTAATGTGTTCGACCATCTTCCTATACGGCCTTTCTTTATTTCTTTCTTTACTTCAAATAAGGACTTTTGCCTCTAACCCCCGGACAATTTTCCGCTTTATTTGACTAATAACTATATATATAGCAAATTGCGACTTAACATTTCTGATACTTCATTTATTTATATCAATTCTCTGGTGATGGACCAATTATTTCGTGACTAGATGATTTCTTGCGTAGTAACAACGCACTCCCTTATCTGGATGAAACTTGTCGCCTTGTTCAACAGAAATAGAAATCCAGCCTGCGCCCTTCGCACTACAGCAACCTCGGGCTGCTCGACTTCTTCGGTGCCAAAAACACCTCTGCAAACTTAATTTATGTTTCTTAGTGCTCCTGATATCTTGTGTGAATCCGTGATGTTAATTTGTAAAAGCCTTCCAAACCGCTTTCTGTATCGCGTAGAGTTATGTGTGAATTTATTCAAAAATAAAATTAACATTAACTGGCCTTGAAAAACAAAAAATACCCTTACCACGACCACTCTAGATACGTATTTTGTCAACCAAATTGCCATTCTCAGCAGAACCTACAAAGTAAAATAAAAAGTGTTATACGTAGTACGTGGTGAAGAGCATGTCTTCAAGACACCTACTATGTGTAACACTTTTTTCCTTTGTAGGTTCCACTGAGGATGGCTTAAGGCTCAGCGTCAATCACACAACCACAACGGCTATAACCGCGTGGCTGTAAACGCGCAAGTCAAGCGACTTTGCATCAACAGGTGACACATTGAAATATATGAAGGCGATATGTAAATCACTTGTTGATGCAAAGTCGCTTGACTTGCGCGTTTACAGCCACGCGGCTATAGCCGTTGCAGTCGCGTGATTGATACTGAACCTTTAGTTGTCAAAATGCATACCATTGAGATATTGGCATTTTTTGTTTTAGTTCCACTATTTCAAGCCACTGTTTCCCATTATTTTATATTAATTAGATTCATTACACACCTACGGCTGGACTTATAATTTATTCCCAAAGGTGTACAGTTGATTGAGAGAGAGACAGAGAGAGAGAGAGAGAGAGAGAAGCAATTATCAATTTAATATGTAACCAAAGATACGCATTATATATATATAGTCAGCTTAAAACAGGCCATCTAGGCCTTGAGCTGTGTGATCTCTTTCCACTTCTTCCTGTTTCCTGCTAACTCCCTCCATCCTCTAATCTGTTTCATCGCCAGGTCCTCCTCCACTGCTTGTGTGCTCCACGCATTATATAATAAATCAAAACGAAAGTGTACCCAAGTTCGCATGGTCATATAGGAAATCAAAAGAGCTATCGAAATATGTTAGGATTACCCTAAAAAAATGCCACCCCCTTTCTGCATCCTTGCCCAATGAAACATATGTTTCTGTTTTCGGTGTCATTATACTTGTTCAGATAAGTATAAGTATACTTGTTTAGACATGTTTTTATTTGTGTTTTTAATTAAAATTCATCTAAGGTTGATTGTTTTGAATAACCTAGCAGAACGTCTAGTTGATGGCTCTTTAATAGCTAAATTTGATCAAAAGCATATATTCCAATGCTTGACGATAGCCACACAATTTTTGCCTGTAGTTGTATAAATTAATTCACTGAAGTGGCAAGAGCATTTTGAATTAGTTACACTACTTCAAGCTACTGTTCCTATTATTTTATATTATTCTCATATATAATTTTTGTCCATTGTAATTCTTGATAGTATTTGATTCCATTTTGCAATTCATAGTACAACTAAATTTTTTGTTGCAAATTGTCCGATGCTTTTGATAAATAAATGTTGGCCAATTTAATTGCTTTTGTACATATTCTTAATGAGCAAAAATAAGAGTAAAGAACTAACTAGCGTGGCTCAAAGCACCCAAATTCCCCTGTATCAGTAGGCTAACTGAATTGACAAGTCAACTTATGAATTTCTATTATCAAATACTTTGAGAAAGAAAATGTCGTTGATGGGATAATACCTCATAAATTATAAAATAACAAATTATAAATTTATAATACCTCATCCTATTGCGATTTATGAATTAAATGTGCATTTGCAATTAAATAAATAACGTTTGTCCTGTCCCCAATTAATTAATATTTTGTGAGGGAGGAGTAATCCGAACAGTGTGTTTATTGTGCTGCCCCACAGTCAGTTTATGTTCAAGTAAATTGGACGTGAAAACAGAATTTTAATATAGTTTTTGCACATTCGAATGTCTATTTAATTTGAGTATACGTTTTTACGACCGTAGCATATTGTAGATACAAGTTTTCTGGGTGTCGTCGCGTTGTCGTATTTATACTTCACGTTCCGCTGAAGATGCAGTCAGCTCCTTCAGATATTGTCAACAATTTTCTATTTTTCCTTGTTACATAATGCATTCCTGTTCTGCTTCATTAATCCGTTAGCAGATCAGAAATGCTTGGAAATTGACACTACCAAGTCACCAGAGCGCAAAGGATACGACCAGCACATTATCGGATTAACAGAGCGAAACAGAAATGGACTATATAACAATGAATAGGAGACGACGTCGGTCTTTTGACAACTTCTGAAGAAGCTAACAGTATGTTAAGAGAAGAGTTAAGTATATACTGGCTGCCCATTTTCTCCGTACATGGGTTAATATTAAAGATGCAGAATTGGTTAAATGGACTAAGTTGCTCAGAAAATTGAGTAATAGTTGATGCTAGGTCACATTTGTTATCCAGTGCAAGGTTTGTAAGGTAGTCAAGAAAAATTGAAAACTTCCAAAAACATCATCGTCAAATATATTCACAACCCCTAAAGATAAAATAAAGATGAAAAGTGTTTCTAGTATAGTTTTTTTTTTATGTAGAATCTAATAATGTGATTTAAAAATCTATGGACCTCTTTATTTTTGAGATATAGTACAAACTTCTATTTTTTTGGAAGCCATAGTTGACCATGGTGTCATTTAAATGCTTATTTTTTCCGATTTCATTAATATAACATTTGGTATAGCTATCTCTTTTGGGTTTTGATTTGTAGTGCAATAAACAATTATTGTTTCTATTTATTCATAAGTAGGCTTTGACTACAAACACGGCAAACAAACACATGTAGTTTTCAAAAATTAAAGGTTGAGTAAGTTAGATGAGTATCAAATAAGTCCTTTTGGTAGTTTTATTCAACAAATTCAGAAAATGTATAGCCATTAAGAAAAGAATATCTTTTTATGTTATTATGCTAGCAATCGAAATAGCATTGAAATGTATCACCAAAGCTACATGGAAAGGAGGTGGCCTGATAAGTGGTTATTTTCTAAGCTGGAAAATAATTCAATTAAATAAGGAGCATTTAGTAACCCATTGAATGCAGAAAAGAAATTTGAACCGGAAGGAAAAGGTTTTAGCGTATGTAAATTAGAAACCAAGAATATCCACACGCGTGATTTCAAGCGAATGCGCAGTTTCCACAGAAAAAGCTCGCCTAGTCTTACCCTAAATAAATACAAGCCATTTAAATGCAGCATTAGTCAGACGTTGTATGCTCAAGACCATGAAAGAGGATTATTATTTGCTAGATGGTTCTTGAGAGAAACACATAATAATCCGCAGTTTTCTAGTGTAATTTTATTTACTGATGAGAGGAAAATTTATAAATAATATATTTAATCCAAACAACAATATTTATTGCTCTCAAAATAGTCCTCACCTTACTACTGAAAGGAGAGATCAACATGTGTTCTCTGTAAATGTGTGGTGCGGCACTTTTTATGGAACGCATTGGAAGACATGTTAGATGAAATACCACTAAATTTGATGCGAATTTTAAAATACTTCCAGCACGATGGGGGACCTGCTCATAATTGCCGAGCTGTGTGTAATTATCTTTCGGAACGTTTTTATAACTGCATTGGCAATGCCGGTACTATTCTCTGGCCAGCAAGATTTCCAGACATTACACCTCTAGACTTTTTCTTATAGGGTGCCGTAAAAAAATAAGGTGTACATGAATAAACCTAACAACATCGAGGATTTAAAGATTAGTATTATGGCGGTATCAGACCTCACAGTTTACATAGGGTTTAAACTGAAAATGTGAGGAGATGCGAAATGTGCATACGTACTAATGGAGGACATTTTGAACACTTACTTAATTAAGTTACGATGAAGTTGTTTGCTTTTGTTTACTCCCTTATGTATTTGCTAAGTATCATTTTGATTTTCTTTCATATTCCTTCTTTAATCTTTTATTATTTTTTTCCATAATAAAACATATTCAAAGCCTAGTTGATTATTTTCCTAATTATTAGAAACAATAATTCCTCACTTCACGGCAAGTCAAAATCTAAAAGAGATAGCTATACCAAATGTTATATCAGTGCAGTAAGAAAAAAATAAGCATTTTAATGACACAATGGCCAACTATGTCTTCCATTTAAAACAATACAAGTGCCACGGATTTTTAACTTACATTATTAGATTCTACATAAAATACTATACTAGAAACGGTTTTCACTTTTATTTTATCTTTAGGAGTTGTGAACATATTTGATGTTGAAGTTTTTGGAAGTTTTAAATTTTTCTTGAATATCTTACAAACCTTGCACTGGATAACAAATGTGACACTAGCATCGACTATAACTCTATTTTCTGAACAACTTTGTCCATTTAACCGATTTCGTATCGTTAATATTAAGAAAGTTACCCATATACAGAGATATGGGCATCTTGTATACTATAACGCGACAACTCCCGGGAAACCTTTCTACATTTACTTTACTTGAAAGTCTACTTTCCATTAATCGGCGCGATGCGCCTATAATATTCATACAGACTGCTTTAGTATTAAAAGATAATATATATAGTCTGATGTAGGTATATAAGTTATTACATAAACTTTTTTGTGTATTGACTAATTTAAATTATAAAGACCTGTAAACCTATATGTAAATTAGATGCCTATAATAAAAAAAAATAAATCCAACAAAATATTGCACTTCCCGTTAACGGGTCTCAAAGCCCGAAACAAATACTTCTCCAGTATAAAGTAAATAATTAACGGCGTCGTTTTGATACAACCGTTCGTACATTCTCTGATGAATTGCATCAAGGGTTTTCCATATCCGGAGCAAATGTTCATAACGAGGACGTAAGCCTCCTAATTGTAAGTTGTTTTATCGGTGTGTTTACGTCTCGGTATATCCGTTCGCCGCGAGAGGGAACTTCCTTTTTGCGTATCACGTTACATTATAATTTTCTGGCAATATACATTTAACCAGACCGAGATTAATACGTTAATAATAAAATTCCGACGCGATATGCTAGTTCACCAACATAACAGTCTTCATTAAATATTCAGGATTTCCCAGCTCGGTGTTTGCTGTGTTGCCGTTTCCGCGACTCTTTTTTCCATCCGTCCTACTTTACTCGCTAACTATTTCCAACTAGATTTTTTGCACTGGAAAATTACGAAACGAGAAATGTGGTCATGCGTAGACGCGTCTCACCTAAGAAAATGCTTAAGCTGCCGTCGCTAGGGAAACTTTCCATTTGAAAGTGTAATTGCCGCAAGGAGTATTTACTTTGCTCTTTTCCGCAGAAAATTTACGGTAAGTGTAGAAAAACGTAATGACTAGATAAGTATAATTACTGGAATGTAGCAACGGTGATTATTTTTAGATAAATAATTATTTTGGTGCTTTATGTCTGCAAATCATTTCGTAGTTTTCACATGGAAAATAGTCCTGAAAGGGTAATGGTGCGGTTTGGTGCTCCTATTTTGAATGGATTCTGACACATGCGCAGAAGATACCTAAAAATAGGTAACGTTGTCACATGTGTATTATTATTGGTCAGCCCCGTAAGCCGAGCCGTATGGGCTGAAATTACGTAAATTTGAATTTTTCAACAGTTTGGTTAACTGTTAAAATTAAAATTAGGTAACTGATCTCATTTTAATTTGAATTATTCTAGAATACCAACATAATTACAATATTCTTGTTAAATTACCTTTCTGTTTGTTTGGGTATTTATTAATGTTAAAAAATGTTTTCTTCAGTTTTAGCTTATTTATTTAGTTTACCATGGCTGGCAGAGTTGCTATAGCACCGATAGTAATTTTGACCGAGAACCAAATTAGAAGGACGAGGAAATTAGAGCTGAGAGAGATGTTTTACGGGATATTTGTTTTAATGATAATTTGACACATCGGTGGACACGCCTGATATAGCCGTCCTGCTTACAGGGACATGTCTGCTATAACCGTCATATTTCTATAGACTATAGGAGTCAGACCTGTTATAACAGGAGTAAATGCTTAATAAGTATATGAGACCATATGATAGGTGTCCCACAAGGCAGGTCGTTTTATGTGTTGCAGCCCGCCATTGCCTGTAAATAAAATATTTCTCCGGAACGAACATAATCTGCGTTCGCCGGCATTAGGCGTTAACATAACGTGGTGTGGCGGATGTAAGTTGTGTTTTGAGACAAAAGGACTTTAAAAATAAATGTAGGAAATTAGTCTATTTCATGTAATATATGTTTATAGCAGTACATTTTCATAGATCATGGATGAAAAAGAGCAGGCACGTTTACTACAGTTATTTGATGAGATTGATGCAGACAATCTTCCTGAACTTTCTGAATCTGAAGATTCTGAAGAGTCCAGTAGTGGTGCGAACAACTCTGGAAGGTTATTGAATACAGGGGATCAACTTCATTAGAGTTCTGAAATCCCATCTGATACTGAATTATTTGAGCCGGAGGTCAGTTCACTAGAGTTCAATTATTTATTAATAATATAACATTATTTTTGTAGGCTGAGATGGATGTGTATGAAGCAGATACTGATGCTGTAAATAACAATAATGACGAGAATGAAGAAAGTAACGCACCCCCGAGGGCACCACCTGCAGGCGATTACTCCGACTCAGACGATTGGTGTGATCAAACAGATGATATTGATGATTTCCTTTTTAATTTTGCATAACATGGCACGAAGTTATTTGGTGATGAAAACTCAACACCAATTGAGATATTCAATCAAATTTGGAGCGGAGATATAATGACAATGTCAGTAAATTCCACCAATACTTATGGAAGAAAATTGACACAACAATCACGCCTTAAAACAAGAAATTCAGGTAGTACTGTGGTTAAAAATGTGACTGACACGGAATTGAAGGAGTTCATTGATCTATGCTTACTGCAAGGACAAATTGAAGCTCACAGTATTAGAAAACTGTTCAGTTTAGAGCCTTTGAATTATCATCCAATTTTTCAATATGTAATATCAGGCCGCCGCTTCGAGCAGATTTTGGAAAAAATTAAGTACCTAGTAATAAAGATAGACTGCAAAAAGTGCGAAAATTGATAAATATGTGCACTAGAAATTTTTAAGCAGCATACTCTCCTTCGAAAGAGCTGTCTCTAGATGAGTCGTTATTATTATTTCGTGGTCGCCTATCATTCCGGACGTATATGAAAAACAAAAAAAAACAAAATATGGGGTAAAATTTTACGAACTTTCCTCACCTGAGGGTTATGTCCTCAATGTCGAAATCAATAAACGACAAGGCGACCAACCGATGGAGGAAGAGTTTTCTGAAATTAAGGCTCTTGTTACAAGACTAGTGCAACATTATCTAAACAAAGGCCACCATTTGTTTATGAACAATTATTATAATAGCGTGACTGTTGAAAATAGATTCCTGCAAAATCAAACTCTTGTGGCTGGAGCATTACGCTCGAATAGAAGAGAAAATCCAAAATTGCTTGTAAAGAAGAAACTGGATCGTGGAGAGCATTTAACATTTAGGAACGTCAAAGAAAAGTATATGTACTAAAAAGGAAGGATAAGCGACGGGTCATCACCCAGCATTGGTAAATACGTGGTCAAGCAAAAATGAAATTTGTTGAAGTAGTTGAATATAACAAATTTATGTCAGGTATAGATAGATCCGACCAATAATTTCATATTATTCTTGTCCTCGATTATTCTGGTATACGAAGGCGATTTTTCACTTTCCGGATATGTCAGTTTGGGACAGCTATTTTATTTTCAAGAGACTAACGAATAATAACAAGTTGCAATATATATCTTTCAGAGAACCATTAATAAAATCCTTGTTGGGAATTGATCACGATCCTAAAGATGCTGGTCATTCAGTAAAGTTTACACCAGCTCATGACAGAGCAGAAGATCATCGCCGGCCTCCTAATGTCCAGCTCAACATTTCCTGGAATACATACTACGACCGGATAATTTTCAACGAAAATCCTATTTTCTGCGCTGCAGGAATTGTGGAAAAACAAATCGGAAAGGAACGAATCTAAGATGCAAGACATGGCTGGATAAGCCTGCTCTCTGTGCAGTTCCATGCTTCGAAAATTGGAACCTTGGGATAAATAACTAATCAAAAATTGTTAAAATTATTGTAAATACAATAAAATACAATACAATAAATTTCTTTTTGTTACGGCACAAGTATTCTTTTAATAACACATTAATTATATTCTTTTGAGCCGATCACACTTCAATATTTTAGTTTAGCACCTAAGCCATCTTATACATTATTATTTGTTTGCTCCGGCTTAAGATAAGAATCAGATTGTAATAGACAGTAAAAACTTAAAATGGACGAATATGAATCCGAAATGGGTTACATAGTTAGTTACATAGTAGGATGGAAATAACTATTTCTCTGTTTTCATTTGCACGTGCACGTTGCATGATCGTCACGTGATCACTCCATCTGTTCGGTGAATAGAGTTTACGTTGTTTCTCAAGAACATTCTATAAAATGAAAACGAAGGCTCCCACGGCCAGATTCGGTATAAGATAAACTCCTTCCAAATTTGAACCTTGTCATATTAGAGATAGAGGATCTTGACGTTTCGCCTGCAATCCTAAGGGGCTTCTTCAGAAGAAAAGATAGAAGGGAGAGGGAGAGAGGAGAAAATAAAAGGTTTTCGCCTCTGGTATGGTTTACATGTTGAGTTACCGTGACCCACTTACTCTCTACCTGGTTAGTTTCGCCTCTGGCGTGGTTCACACGTTGAGTTACCGTCCCAACAAGCACCAAAGTAACTGAAACCGAGACTGGAACCCTTAGACGTAATCGCGACTATAAATATTACTTTTTTGTATAAATTACTTTAATTACCAAATTCAAAGTCTCCGAAACGTAGTTTCTGCCACAATTTGTTACTTTGTAGTAAGATAACTTTAAAATCAATTCACTGGTATTGGCGACGTCACGATTACTATAAAATAACTTTGAAGTTTCTATGACTTAGTGGTAAATTACGATAGTCATATTTGCCAATTCATATTACCAAGGTA
>JARFOC010099697.1:0-12668 GCA_031763485.1 Osmoderma eremita | reverse complement strand
TGCCGCCATTTAAAATTATAATTTGGTTGACTCAATGCATATTTGTTTGACTCAAGAACTTTTTTTTCTCTGTGTAGTCTTCAAATTCAAATTTTTATGAGAAAATAAAATGTCTCAACGTACAGTTAGCTACTTATAGGGAAATATTATAAATGGATAATTTGATTTTAAAATTAAGTAGGGAAGCTGTTCTATCAGTGCCCTTCTTGGCTAGTGGTCTTGGGAACTTCAGCACAACATCAGTAATGTAAACAGAAGCCTCATTTTTTTATACAAATGTTCCAGATAGTTTGCATTTCAAAAGAGAGACGTGGAAATTAGTCAGTCTTTCATGACCATCTGCGTCATATTTGAACAGAATTTTCCCAACGAAATGCTTAACTAGCTGTTTCTTCCTGAGTTATTTAGCTTGATTACCGTAGGTGGGGCAATATCACACATGTCATCTTCTGATAGATAAGTTTCTTTCGAATATAAAGACTCCTGGAACTCAAATTCACTGGTACAGTTTGAAGAGTCTGTGTCCATGGTGACGGATTTGGAACTCTTCTTGGTTGCCTTCTTCTTAGAATTTGTGACTGTCTTTAGCAACGTATGAGCATTCTTTAGATCTCTTGCACATTTTCTTTGCTCTTTTTAGCGTCCCTATCATCTTTAACTCTCTGTCGTTCTTCCAATCTTTGCTTTTCTGGAGTATCTGTATATATTCTGGACTTACCCTTCCCTTTTCCCTTTTTGGTTATGTTTCTTTGGATCATTTTTGGGTAGGGTCTGACAGTTTCAGGGGTTACCACATTTGATGTTACTGCGACTACATTAGAAGCTGCGGATGTTGAAGGCATTGGCTGAAACTCAGAACCATTTGACAAGCTGTTATGATGAGGTGGTGTTATGCATTGATAATTTAATCTAGTGTTGTAGAACTTTTGCTTAACATCCCGCTCCTTTCTTCTTCTCTCGTCCTTAATAAAATCTTGGTTGTTTGCAATTGTCTCGTTAGAGTTGATAGGATTTGCAATATTCTCTGTGGAATCTTGTAATTCTCGGTTGCTGTAAATCTCACATGATGTAAAATCATCATCTGAGAATACCAATTTATTGAATGACGCATTGCCAGGTTTGGCGAATGCGCTTGTAATATTCTTCGCAGTAAAAGACTCGAGGAATGCCAGTTTAGAAAGTCTTGGAATTTCGTAAATGGTTGGCACCTATGCTGGGTTATTAATGTGTCAGTCATTAAAAGCAACTTTAAGTTTGGTCTTGAACGGACCAAAGACACCAACATCCAGGGGTTGAAGTTTATGGGACGTGTGGGGAGGAAATGACACGTAAATAATTCCATTGTCACGTGAATAATTGATTGCCTCGATCGAAATATGGGACTCATTACACTCTCCAAATTATAATATATCAGTAGCGCCAAGAGGACCGACTTTTAAGGAATATAATATGGTAACGCGTCTGCCATGGCCCAGCACCGCTGCAATCTGATACAGGCTAGTGGTAGCGAATTTTATTTGAATAAATTATATCAATATTGACAAGACCATTTATGTTGCAAAAATTAAAAATTTATAAGAAAGCAAGCTTTAATCCTTATAATATATTTTCAAAACAAATGTACTATTACAAAAAAAACTAAAACCATTCTAAACTGTATGAAGGAACACAATGTGTTGAAACATTCTAATCAGAATCTCGAATTTCCGTCACAATTTGAACAAGATGTTATTAGAATTACTAATTACTAATTTAGAGAACATATGTGAACGAAGACCTCGTGTCGGTTTAGGATCTTTCTGGGATATATCAAACTGCAGCATGTCTTCTATTACAGGCATCCAAAAGTCAGTTATCGATATATCCCTTTGTTCGACTTCCTTGTAAAGAATATGGGCGTTGACCATGGAGATACTCCAAAGAGCCTCAACGGCCAGTTCTTTATAGCATCTCACTGTTCGTCTCAAAGCAGGAGTATAACTAGACATTTGATCTGAAACGTTGATTTTCCTTCTCTGTGTTGCATAATGATTACTTTGTTCAACTATTGTATAAATTATATAAAAAGTCTAGCACTGCAAAGAAGTATTCTAAAGGCTCTTCCCTTTCAGTCCACAATGATATGCGGGATCTATGCCACATTGGATTTTTTAAAATTTGGTTCCTTATGGAGGCGCCCAAACGAAGGCTAATTAAACATATAGTTCAGCCTCGGTGTCGTTATTTTCCATTTTGGTTTTCGTCTTTTACCCTCTGACAATTTTGCTCGTTAGGTTTACCCTTGGTCATATTACTACTTTTATTATCTTTTGTCCTGTCCACAAATGAGGTAACTAGCTGCTCTGGTTTATCTCCAGTTACACATTCGAGTTCCTGAGATTCTGCCTGGCCGTTCTTATTTCCACTTTCCATTTATTTCTAAAAGTACAAGATGGTCTACGACGCTTAGCTGTATAAGAGCAAGATGTTCCAGAGTCATTTTCGTCTTGTAGAAGCGTAAACTTTCCCTTATTTTTAAGATTTCTCTCATCCATGTGTTACAAACACTAACATCTTGTTAAACGATTATACTACAACAGCATTACAACAGTAAGTTCTCATAAGAACCCATAACCTGAATAATTCGATTGGCAACCAGTCCGTGCCTTATCGTGTGTGATCGGATGACTATCCTGCTAAGCCATAGCGGACACTGGATATCTAATTTCCAAAACGCGTAAAAACGATGTTTAGAGATTGTAAAGTACCTTAAACTTTCAGAATTTTATTTAAAAAACATCATGGTACTGAGGGTGGTAATGAAAAACCTGTGGCGCTTAACCTGTTAAGGACCTCTAAGAAGAGTTCACTGTTTATCCAACCAGATCTGGCTGACAAACCCAAAGAGGCTTTTGGCCCACCATTTAGGAAATGGCTTTTGTAATGAATTTTAGGAAAATACAAATACAGGTGTTTCCAGTACCAGTTATGATTCCTCCAAAGGTCACTAATTCGCCCCTCTCGGATGAGATAATTTGACGTTATGGCGGTCTCATCGAAATTGATGACACGATCAGCTGTGCAATTATGCCTGCGCAGGACATTTTCAATATTTTCAAAAAATGTTGTAACAGCGGCCTTGTTAAAAGAGAACAAGCGAGCAATACTTGTGTTTGTCGGTTTTCGCAGGCTTATGTTAGGATTTATCTGACGGAACCCAGAACTGGAATAGCGCCGATCAAGTTTTTTTTTGCATATTCAGAGGCTAATTGTCGTAGTTTTATTAAAGTGAGGTCATGGTTCATTTTACTTCACTTTACTATGTATTCATTCTATGTATTCATTGAGTAGTTCCGTTGTAAAGACTTGTTGAGAGGTATACTTCGAAGAATAACTCTCTTCTTATCCCGGATAGGTGGTCATCCAGTACGTCGAAGATTTCCGAAGCAATACCATCTTCATTGATATTATGTCTCTCCGTTTTGCGTTTGTAATTGCGTGCCATGTTTCTGAAAAAGAAGCTAAGTAATGTAGTCACAAGTTTTCTACATTACGAGGAAGATTGATACGAATCAATGTGTGAGATCGTAAATGAGGTCATGGATGGATTTCCGATGAGATACACAAGGAATGAAAATACGAACCAACTGATGGAAGATGCATTCTACTCCATTATTGTGTAAGGAATTTTGTTTTCCGGATGGATGCAATTTAATTCATCGATGAAAATACGAACGCTCTGCTAAATTAATCGCTATGCTATCGATGAATATACGAACGAATCGTTGAATTTCCGCTAAATGCGCTTCGTACATCCATGAATAAAAAGACTCGCTTTATAATTTGATGATGGTTTATAAGATTTTTAAATTTTTAATTGGGAACACAAAGCTTTTCTTCCTGGAAGTTAATGTAAAAACTATTCGTTTTCTTTGAAATTAGTTGTTCCATTATTAAGATATTCATCAGGATAATGTACTTTTAACAAAAGGCGAGTCTTTTTATTCATCGGAAAAATGAAATCTATCGGACATCGTAAATGACGTCATGGCTGGATTTCCGATGAGATAAAAAGGAATGAAATTAGGAATCAACTGATCGAAAATGTATTCTACTCCATTAGTGTTTTGTTTTCGATAGTTGCCGTTACCTCTGACATGATGATATTTGGCATTATTATTATTGCAAAATGAAGCTCTCTTTGTAGAAATAACCTATTAGCGTAGAGGTGGAAGTATTATTTGATACAAAAATTAACAGATATGTTTGCTTGTTACTCGGCGTTGCTCTAAATATTGTTACTATGGGTTTTATAGATCATGCAAGTTAAGATAGATACAAACAAACTTTTTATAAAATAATCCAATTTAGAAAGTGATCTTTTGTCATTTATCATATACGATTACGTACACACGATGTTTTCAATAATAGATGCATCTTAAGTGGCCAAAGCCATCTTTGTTGTCTAAACAATACGTTGGTAAAGAATTAAATATCCCTAGGAGATATTTACTTAGCGAATAACGAACATTTTGAACATTTGTTGTAGTTGTATACTCAAAAAATTTCATATTTTATTATATTTTTTTCTTATTAACTTGTCAGCAATTATTATATATTAATAAAGTTCACCAAACAATTCTGAGTGTATTTTGACAGATGATTTTGATATAAACCGATCAATAACGATTTTAATATTTAACATTACCAGTTTGTAATATTGGTTGCACACTTAAAGGAAGTCACGTAGGTGCATCTCTGCAAAACATTGCATATGGATAATTCACTTTATCTTAGATCAAAATATAACACCTACAAATATAGGGATGCATTTCTCTTTGATTGCAGAATTAACATATAACTATCTCACTTACCAATGGTGTACAATATTATCAATTTGAATAGAATGAAATTAGCTACATACTCCATTCATGTTAAAAATAAAGTAGTAGTCAATGGCGTTGATAACTACGAGGTTTCCCTGCCCAGAAACCTGCTAATAAGTAATCAAAAATCCACATAACACATTTGAGAATTTTAGTGATATTTCCTTTTGTCCTTCATGCTATTGTAAACTGGCCCCAAATTTAAAACGATTACATACCAGCAAGTATCGCCCTACACTGGGACAGGGAACTGGTACATTCAAACAAAAATTGCTTAGTTCAACAACGTCTTTGGCAATGCAACAAAAGTGTTTGAAAGAATACATTAAAGGTATTGATGGAAGGAAAGTATAGGATTGCTATTGATGGAAATGGATTGTATCTATTAAATAAAAAAATCAGAAACTAGTTTTTTTGTAAACAAAACCATACATGGCAAATCAATAACTTGCATATGTTCATATTGATATTCTTATGTATCCAATTATATACCAATTATGTACATTTGTATCACTAATTTGGTAATTTGTTTATACAATATAAAAATAAACAGATAGCTATATATGTAGATACATACCTACATATCAAATATTTCAAATACTTTACAAATTACGTGCAGCTATTTGAAAACGCAATAATATCAAAACCTTGTACGTTTTGACTTCAAACAAAGTATACGTAAAACATAACAAGGATAAATCATGATCACACACTTACAAAAAAGGGACTGTACGCAGGTGTGCAATTGCATGATTGTATGTTGTTGCAATTATTAAACCCAAATTCTGATATCTTACTTTTCCGTCAAACTATGAAATCTGTTAAACTAACAAATACATTGTACAATATGTTGTATGTACAATAAGTTAGTTGTTTGAATCAAACAAAAAAAAATCAACAAAACGGAGAATGTTGCTTCATCAGCCAACGTAATTAAGCAAACTCTTCAAGGGTTTACTTGCTCACGTAAAAATGAACAACATATTCATTTTTGTTGACCTAACAAATTGCTTTTTCCAGTGAATCTGCTCCAAGGTTCAATGTTCTTAACGTGAATGGAGTATATCGGAGATATATTACAAGATTAGATTTTTGCAGGTTATGTGAACAACAAAGTGACATCTGAATGTCATCTCTACAAATATTAAAATGCAAAATATCCTTGATGATATAGCCCTATTTATTTTAGTAAGTTGTTCTAACAATATTTGTTTCAGTAATTACTTAAATTATTTTTTAAGAAATAAACACGGAAAATCAGATTTATTTGGATCAAGCAAAGTTTATTTAACTCAAATAAATAATAGCAAACAAGGTTCTAGTTCATTCAAACAAATAATTTTGTTGTCCATATTTTATAGTTTTAATCAAATTCTGTGTTAAGTTAATGATATTAATGCGATGAATATATCGCAAATAGTTGCTTTCAAGAATTATGTTCAAAATAACTATTTCATTTTATTGTTGTAAGTAAACAAAATAATTAATTTTTAGTAGTTATTTCGACTATTTTTTTATGCGTAGATACCAAGTAATTTTTTCAGAGCAAATATATAAACTACTGGCTTGAACATAAAATATAGTTGTATTAGTGACAAAATAGTATGTTGTTTTATATAATATACAAATTTGGAATTAGAAACAAATTATTTAATTCTTTCAAAATATTTTCTTGTTATTTAAACTATTGCAAATATCAGAAAAGTAACATTTTATTTTTTAAGAAACAATGTTTTACAAATAACACAACTATAAATGCTTTTGATATCAGCGCCTTCTATAATGAGATATTGTTGTATGGTAACACCCTTATAGATTGTTTCAACCTCCGAATGCAGTACACAGCTTATGTGAATTTCATACATGGTTGCCAAATCGTCGAGTCGGCTGTACATTATTATTTCCGGCTCCATTATTTGGATTTATGACAGTTAAAATGCACGTGTGTGTGGCATTACATACGAAAATGGAGCTAGAAAAACGTACTTTCTGGTTAATGCAGCATATGGAATTTGTTGAAAACTTTAAAAAATAAAAAAAAACATTGAATTTTTTAATTCAAGAATCAGCGAGAGAGCCCATAATTCTTTTTATTACTCAACATTAACCTAATTTACATTTCGAACATTTATTTAGGAATTGGGTAGAATTTATTAAATTTAAAGAAAAACATAAATCTTTTTAGCAAATAATAGTTTCCACTTTTGTAACAAAAATAGCTGGAATCACACAAATACCGATATAATACAATAATATTTAGGAAAGGAATAGCAATAACACACACATATGTCTTGTGTCAATTTTTTTGTCAGTCGATGAATCAGCCTGATCTTCAGATGATGACGAATCTCTAACATAAATAATAAATTCTTCAATGTCATCTTGCACATTATCCACTATCCACATTTCCTTTTCAACATTTTTTACATGTGTGATGTAGTTTTGTCAATTATTTTGTCATAGTGCTATACGATCTTCGAATTAATTCCTTCATATCTTTTACCTTAAATGTGATATTATTCATTTCTATATAGCTTTTAACTTATGCCCATACCATTTCAATGGGATTTAACTCGCAGTGGTAAAGTGGCAATTGAAGAACTTCCTGACCTTTTTCCTTTGCAAGTTCGTCAATCATGCTTTTATTGCGGTTTAATTTGTGACATGCAAAACAGCAAGTCCCTTTTTAGCATACCGTCAGTTGTCGGTATCTCTTCTAAGTTTCTGCAGTGTTAGGACGGATTATCAAGAACAATTACTGACTTCTGCGGTATATTCTGTATAATAAGAAACATGCACTTTATGTCGAATAGGTGCTTGCCTGTTTTCAACATACGATTGTAATTGGTCATTTACTTTCCTTGTTTTGAGTTTTCTTTACTTGATAATGAGCCAATTCGTTGCTCCTGTTTTATATTATATATTGTACGCTCTGAGCATCCAAACGCTTTACTTGCTTCTTGAACGGCAGCACTCACATGCATAGGTTTATTAAAATAATTTAAAACAGTTGCAATCATACACTTCTCCTTAAGGCTAAATTTTTCTCCCGTACGCCGTTTTCTCCCTGCAGCCTCCATTAATGCAGTGAACGCTGTTATTAAATGTATAGGTTATAAAATTTATAAAAATCAAGAAAAATACCCACATTACCCTGTGTACGCTCAAAAAGATGGAAGCGTACTGATCTAAGTATATAGATACCTAAACAAATTAACTTGGAATTTTATTAAAAATATTTGAAAACTACGCCGATGACGATTGACAGCAGTTGACGCTAATAGACAGGTAAATAGATATTGAGAGCAAAATATTGCAATTTTGTGAAACTTTTTTCGAACAGAACAAGCTACATAACCTGTCGACTTCCTTCGAAAATGCTTTATTTTTAAATCTGTGTGCAACTTGTATGGCATAGTGTTTCTCTTTTGCCCTGTATTCTATCTTATAACAAACCTGTGATGTACTTTGCTTGTAATCACCACAGTGAGCAGAAGAAGTGCAAGTACCTTTCAAAGAACTCTGAGTGAAAGAAATAAATTGATTAGTGCTGTATTGTATACACACGGTGATGGTGTGATGGAGGGATGTAAAAATAATAAATTTATATTGTATACATATTGATCGACAGCCATCTGTGCCAATCCGCAGTCACTAATTTGTAGCTGCGACTAATAAGATAAATGCCAGTGTGTTGAACTACTAGCTAGATGAAGTGTACTGCATTACTGACCCTATTGTATTTGTCTCGGTGACTTTGCGTTTCCGTAGAGAATACATGCAGTTTAAACTTACAGTCGATTTGTGCAATCAAGGCATAACCATCGGTTTCAGACATAATCTAAAATATGTTAAGATACGCTCTAAGAAATACAAATTTACCACACAGTACCTATATTAATATGCTTTCGCAATATTATAACCGCTAAACTAAAGCAGATTAATAAGTAGCAAGTCAAGGAAGAAGTTAAGGTTATGTTGCAACATGATTTGAATATAAAGGACGCGTCCAGTAAGGTAATTGTGTGAAGGTAAATAGCTGCGTTCAATAATTTTATCTTGTAATATGCGTTCAGTAATTAATAATAATCGTTTTTGATACATGTGTAGATTATATTCTTTAAATAATTTATTATCCTGCAACACACAATAATAATAATAATACACAATCATCTAAAACAGCAAAAAGGGACTGCAACATCCATCTATATATGCAACGAAGCAAATTCTACACATAATTTATCCGGGCACAAGAATTGACAAGTTTCCATATTGGGTTTGGGCTGATATGAATTTTTTCGTTTAACTCTCCTCCTGCTCGGAATTGCTGTCGTATGTGTCTGCATTTTCTTTGTAGTACGGCTAAATTTCATTGAAATGAATGTGGTTATTTTTAATTTAAAGTAGTTAAGATTCTTACTGCTAGCAGTCCACTTCTGCCGAGGGGCGGGATGTACTTGGAAACCATTGGTTTCTCGTAAACTGGGGTGTATCGATTGACTGGACGTTTCCCCCTGTTTTGCTGCGCGTTAGGAAAGGTGTAAGCGTAAATAACATTAACAATGCAAAGGTAAAGTATCGACACGCTGACTAGATGAATGCTACGCATTTTAACTGTTGGTATGCAATGGTGTAACACTTTAAACTGATAGAAACTAATTCGCAGTATTCAGTTTATATAGCCGATATGCGTCCTTCGTTAAAATTCGTGTCATACGTGTATAGTTGTGCAGTCCTTTAAATATGGGAAGTGGTGGCAGATTGATACGATTTTTTTTGCTAACGGCAGAAAGTTTGTGACTGTGTTTAGCAACGTATGAGCATTCTTTAGACCCTTGCCCACTTTCTTTGCTTTTTTAGCGTCCCTTTCATCTTTAACTCTCTGTTGTTCTTCCAGTCTTTGCTTTCCTGGAGTATCTGAATATATTCTGGACTTACCCTTGCCTTTTCCCTTTTTGGTTGTGCTTCTTTGGATCAATTTTGGATAGGGTCTCACAGTTTCAGGGGTTACTACATTTGATGTTGATGGTACTGCGACTAAATTAGAAGCTGTGAATGTTGAAGGCATAGGCTGAAACTCAGAACCATTTGACAAGTTATTATGATGAGGTGGTGTTATGAATTGATAATTTGATTGATTGATTGATTTGATTTGTCTCGTAGAACTTAGAATATTTTCAGTAACATCCCGCTCCTTTCTTGTTCCTCCTAAATACAATCTTGGTTGT
Source organism: Osmoderma eremita (assembly GCA_031763485.1). Taxonomy (NCBI): domain Eukaryota; kingdom Metazoa; phylum Arthropoda; class Insecta; order Coleoptera; family Scarabaeidae; genus Osmoderma; species Osmoderma eremita. The sequence continues at coordinate 2,575 of JARFOC010099697.1, read as the reverse complement.
TTATAATTGTCTGGTTAGAGTTGATAGGACAATATTCTCTTAGGAATCTTGTAATTCTTGGTTGCTGTAAATCTCACATGGTGTAAAATCATCATCTGAGAATACCAATTTATTGAATGAGACAATGCCAGGTTTGGCGAATGCGCTTGTAATATTCTTCGCAGTAAAACACTCGAGGAGGAATGACCCTGGGTTATTAATGTGCCAGTCATTAATAGCAACTTTAAGTTTCAAAAGGGACACTGCCATTTTTTACAAATATAGAACTTACTAAACTTACACCCTATACTAAATTCTGAAGGATATTTACTTACAACTTACCGTAAAATACAGCTGTATACACGAAATTCTAGGAGTAAACCACTTTCGGAAGTTAAAAGCGAATTTTTTGTCGCAAGTGTATGAAACGTGTTGGGGCTTGTCAAGCGGGAAGCGGTAACAGGCTATCATTTTGTCATAAGATTGGTTACAGTGCCACCTATGTACCTATGTGTGCATTAACGAGCTTCGGCTGCGTTCCGTTTTTATTTTATGCGATTGTATCTGTGTGCATCTTGTGTCACTGTCCCCTACAGGTTCGATATTGTGATGCGGTGTCTTGTGTCATTTTTTCGTCAGTCGATGAATCAGTTTGATGTAGTTTTGCCAATTATCAACTGTTATAGTGCTATACACCCTTCGAATTAATTCCTCCATATCTTTTTCCGTAAACGGACTATTATTCATTTTTATATAGTTTCTAACTTGTGTCTGTACCATTTCAATGGGATTTAACTCGCAGTGGTAACGTGGTAGTTTAAGAACTTCTTGAGCTTCTTATTTTGCAAGTTCGTCAATCCTGCTTTTATTGCTTTTATTGCAAGTTCCTTTTTAGCATATCGTCAGTTGTTGGTTTTTTAAATAATTTTCTGCAGTGTTAGGAAGGATTATCAAGAACAATTACTGACTTCTGCAGTATATTCTGTATAATAAAAAAACATGCACCTTATGTCGAATAGGTACGTGTTCTCAACATATGCTTGTAATTGGTCATTTACTTTTATGGCTTTCCTTTGTTTTGGTTTTTTTTGACTTGATAATGAACCAGTTCGTTGCTCCTGTTTTATATTATTTATTGTACGCTCAGAGCAACCCAAAGCTTTACTTGCTTCTTGAACTGCAGCACTCACATGCACAGATTTATTAAAATAATTTAAAACATTTGCAATCATACACTTCTCCTTAAGGCTAAACTTTTCCCCGTTACGCCGTTTTCTCCCTGCGGCCTCCATTAATGCATTGAACACTGTAATTAAATGTATAGGTTATAAAATTTATAAGAATCAGGAAGAATACCCATATTACCCTGTGCACGCTAAAAAAAGATAGAAGCGTATTAATATATCTAAGTACAATTGCGGCCACCAAAATGTGCACGATTTTTTTTTACAGTTTGATTTGTACTTTAAGTAATAGGCGTCCTTTAAACGTCATCAAATTTCAATATTATTTGTTTGTCAAAATTTTTTTTTTAGAAAAAACTGTGTTTTGTGAAAAATGCCAAGACACTTTTCGGGAGAGCAAACAGCCAGAGCCATTGCGAAATTAGAAGACAACTGGTTGTTAGCTGCTGCAGCTGCAGATTTAAATGTAAGCAAAAGTTGCATATTTCAATTGAAAAAACGTTGGCAGGAAAATAAACTGCAACGACCGCTTAGGATAGGAATTGGATGAGTTTCTGAAGCTCATGAAGATGAAGATTTGGTAAATTTTATCAGGTAGAATCCATTTTCTACAGCAGTAAGAGCTGGTGAAGAAATTCATTTTCCGGGTTCCGTTAAAACGGCAAGGCGTCAAATTACCCAGAGCAATTTGAACAATTATGCAGCTGCGAAAAAAACATATTTGACTGATGAAAACAAAGTAAACCGACTAGAATTTGCTAATCAGTTTTTAAATGCCGATGCAGAGTTTTGGAGTTCTGTAGTTTTTTCAGACGAAAAATGTTTTCAATCTTGTAATAATGGCAAATTACGCTTTTATAGACCAAGAAATCGTAGATTTGAGGAAAATTACACTCATTCTACAATAAGTTCTGTCCGCTTTTCGATTAGTTTTTGGGGATGAATAAGTGTTCATGGACCTGGAGTATGCTGGAAAATAGGTGGATGTTTAACGGGGGAACACTATGTTACCATCCGTGATGACTACTTTTCCCAACAATTTCGTTTTCCAACAGGCAAGAAAAATAATTTAATTTTGAGCTTAAAATACAATTACACTTTTTTCTGCCTCGGGACAATATCCAGTTCACACAAGGATTGTAAGACAATGGATGGATGAAAATGCAATTGATTTACTACCTCGGCCTTCCCGAAGTCCGGATTTAAATCCGATTGAAAACATCTGGGGAAATATGACAAAAAAAAATATTCTGCAGATTTTAGGCCGAGAAATGCGGAGGAACTTCAGGACACTGTTGAAAATGCTTGGGAGAACCTTATGGAGGAATATGACGCGAGGACACTAATTTTGTCTATGAGAAGACGGCTAGAACTTGTGATTGCAGCTAACGGCGCTGCTATAAGTTATTAAA
>JARFOC010099686.1:0-12669 GCA_031763485.1 Osmoderma eremita | reverse complement strand
TATATATATATATATATATATATATAGTTTATTCGCTAAAATGGGGCGATTCCATCAATCCTTGTCGAGGATCATATTTTCTCCAACGGAATCCTAGTTCTTTTAAAATAATTTAAAATAATTAATAATTTTCATAAAATATAGCAAAGAAAAAAGGCGCTAAATAAGCAATAACCTAAACGAACGGCAGAAATGTCAGACAATATTTTACGACGGAAACAACTATCGACAACGGTATACAGGAATACCAATACTTGAGAAGAAAGTGGAATTGCGTTAATTAATAATAGCCGGTTAGAATAATTATTTAATTAGTGTAACTGATAATTTGTGTTAAAGTGGAATAATTTATAACTGTTTATACGTTAAACCATTGATTATAAATCCGTTGACATGTATTTTTAAAAATGACAAATTCATTTGGTACCGTTGATAGTGTGACGTTATAAATCACGTGCATGGATATTTATCTTGCCGCTGCTGTAGTCGAATAAACTATATTTTCACACAGAAATATTTCCGTTTTCTTCTCTATATTCTTCCACCGTACCGGTTCAAAGATAAATCGAATCCAAGGGGCATATAAAGTAGGCAGTGTTCATACGATGCATAATGCATATTGTCTACCTATATAGCTTCGATTATTTCGGAGACAAAACAAAACGGTGCGCCGCCCCTTGAACCTATGCCTACTTCATTAAATTAAATTGAAAAACATACATAGTCACGAGATTATACGGCGCACTATTCTGTTTAGCCGCCTTAGTTGTTAGGGTTTCTAGGCGTTTAAAGCCGAGATCTATCGCTTAATATTCTAGGTGTGTGCGTTCGGCTATGGCAACGGAATGTAGAAAAGCATATCTGGTAGATATGAAACTGAAATTTACGTGTGGAAATTCCTAAATAAGAATATCAGGAAATAGACTAGTAAATTTGAAAAGGGGAATGCAAGAAAGTTTGTAAATTGGAGGACCTTTCCTCTCACGTTCTGTAACCAACTTCATATACTCCGGGGTGTTACTGAAGAGCTCTGGTTATTGTCGTCATTATGTTACCTTGTCAGAGGAGTTTCCGCTAATAATGTGGATGGAATGCGCTGTAAGTTCGGTTTGCCATCTCGCACGAATAGAAAGTATTTGTTGCAATAGTTGTAGGCGTTTGTTAATTGGACTTTCGACAATCTTAATGACCTCTTGAACGTGTTTGCGCAAGAATCTCGTGGTTTAGAATAAACGGCGCTTTTTAATATTGTAGACGCAAATAAAACTGATGTAAGAAATTGGTATTCGCAAATTTTCATAGGGAATTGGCATTTAAATAAAGCAGGCCGTAAGATAGACCATAGGACTGTTACAACCAAATCCATCTGTTTTAGAATTGTTCATCCAACCATCCTCTTACTTCACCAGCAAAGTGATCAGAAGGTCCGTTACGCTTGCAAATCATGATATGTGTGTTCAGGGCATCTCTTCAATAACTTATTCCAATACGTCGAGGTATCCACTGACGACAAGACGATTTACCAGTTAAGTTCTCTCAACGTCTTTGTGAGTTATTTTCCTCTGGGCAATGGTGAAAATTACGAGTCTTAAACACACCATTTCTGGTAAACATAGACTTGTCGCTCCAAAGATACATAGATAAAATGTCACCATCTTCTTGAATTCCAAGATTGCCTTGCAAAAATTTGATCGATTTCATAGAGCGGCAGAATTCTAGAAACATGATATGGATGCTGAATTCTAAACAGATATCGAACAATAGTTTGTGTACTAAAAATCCGGACTTGAGAAATTCGCGAAGACATATGAGATATGAAGCCGTGGTACAATATTTTGATGTTCAAACTCTCTGTTCAGAATTTGTATCTTTTGCGACAATTTTTACACATCCTAGATTTTAGGGTAGGTTTCCCTAGCAAATTTTTGTCTCAAAAAAGAGAATTATCATTTTATTATTCTATATTCCTATATTATGATTACCTTTTTTAGTTGAAGACGTTTAAAATGAAGTTATATTGAAAAAAAACAAGATCTTCTACTTAAATTGCGGTTACAATCCTTTGCCTTAGCGGAATGTACTTAAATTTTGAAATTATAGGAAGTGTTTGTGAAATTTAAATCAATTTACCCAGAAAAGCAGCAAGCATTCCAAAAAGACCTCTCCAAAGGGAATCCAGCAAAAAATTACCCAAACACCTTACGTCAGATCCAATTTAACCTGCGCAAAATGCAATAAAAATTTCAGATAAAAATTACACTAGAAACAAAACTCTCCGGCACAGTGTGTTTACTGTGCTACCCCATAGTTTCTCAAATAAAAAAAAAATTATACCATGAAAGACAAGAAATTATTCCAAAGTCATAAAATTGATATTATTAAATAAATGGTTATAAGCTCCTATATACAAAATTCTTTTTAGATAATTTATATTCACCATAGAATACCCCAGACGATTTGTGAGAAATAAAAATAAATACGTCAATAAAATCCGAAGAATGCAAGCCCAAATTCGAAATCCACAATTCTCTGGCAATAACAAACAAATAATATCGCATCGGATATACCACACATAACAATAATAAATTTAATTAGTCCGTTTCGCCCGTAACAAAATCAAGTTTAGAACTAGTACTTAAGTAGCAAGTTGGAGTATAGTAAAAAGATATCGCAGGTGAATGATCTATTATTTCGTATAAAAACGTCGGCTACTGCATAGATTAAAATGTCGACACCTATAAATGCCTTCGTCTTAAAAGATTGTGCAGAGGCAGCTATCCAAAATCGGTGTGTCGACAGCAAAGACTCCTTAAATGGTAAGCGGTGGATTATGATGCAAGAAAAAAATGTTTTTTTTTTCATTTCAAGGCCGCCTAATATTTACATCATGTATATACATAAATATAGGTATAGACTAGAGTTGATATATTCCCGTGTTGTGTATTTATGCTCCGTTTCAGAAGTCAATAAACTGTGGCAGGATTTGAAAGAGAAGTCTTATTTTAATTTTTTTTATATGTAAAAGAAATAGTTTTGCATATTACTTTGAACATTTATTTTCGCACAGCGTCCAGTTGTACCTAATAGAATGAGTGAGAAAAGATAGCTTGTTTTCAACATTCTATATAATTATCCTAGAATGCAATTGGTAGAAACCAATGTTTATTACATTTGAAATAATAGCGATTTTCATCGCTTTTTTGTGATTTAATAAGAGGGCAATTTTTCAGGGGTCCCCTTTTTTAATTTAATTTTTTTTTTAATTTATCCCCCATTTTTTTATTTTCCTTTTTAAAATTTTTAATTTTTGGGGACCCTCTTCCTTATTTTTATTAATTTTTATTTTCAATTTTAAAATATTTAATTTTTGAGAAACCTCTTTCTTATTTTTATTAATCTTTGTTTTCAATTTTAAAATTTTGGGACACCCCTTTCTAATTTTTATTAATAATTTTTTCAATTTTAAAATTGTTTATTTTTTGGGAACCCCTTTCTTATTTTAAATAATTATCAATTTTAATCCTAACATTTTCAATTCTTTGGGGGCCCCCTTTTTTATTTTTAATTTTTTAATTTTAAGATTTTCAATTTTTTTCAAAATCTTCGAAATATTTTTAAATTACAGTAGCGGCTGAGTGCTGGCTCTTTTAAAAAGTTATGCTTTTTGCCATTCCACTGGCGCCTTAACAATACCTTTTGTAATTCAGAATTTTGCTGATCGCCAGGTCCTGCTAACCTTGTATTTGTTGATCTTGATTTAATTTTCGTACTCTTGATAAATTTTCTATACGTTTTAGTAGTCATAATCGTTTCATCTGCCCTCGAGTCTACTTTAAAAAAGGTTCTGGCCACCATCACTTTTAGTTAAATTAGTCAAGATTAGCTCGACACGATTAATATTCCTTATTAAGAGGAATTTCAAAGTTTGAACTTGAATAGTTACCCTTGGATTCAGCACTACTTTCTTCGTAATCTTCATTGGTGCCTGCTACTCTCTTTCTACAAGATGCGTTCTGCACAATTTCGCAAAATATACTCGTATTTTATATCTTGAACGCATAACATTTCTTGATATCTTGGCGTTTTTCTCCACATGAGATACACCATGCTTCCTTTGTTATACCTCTACCCTTTTACTTTTGTTTATTTCTATATTGCACTTTGTCTATTTTCGCCGCATTGTTTCTAATTTGGCCTTAATATCATTACAATTACAATTTGCGCTACCCAATTTTGGAACATAACTGATTCAGATGATGGCATTGAATATTTGAGTGATGGTTTTTGGGCATTGATTTGTTACTTCCTATAAGATTTTCCCTGTAATTAGATCGAATCCAAGAGCCTTTTTTGAGCCTCTCTCTTTTATAAACCTTTTGACATCACTGACTTTTTGAATTTTACCATAGAGAAGTTCATTTGGTATAGGGTGTGTCCAAGAACTCTCTGATTTCATTCTCTACCTCCGTTCGATATATCTCAAAGGTATCTGACAAGTGTTGGGCAAAGAGGTTTGCTTTTTCTATATTACTTCTTGCCCAATTATTATCCCCATTTCTAATTGGGGGAATTGGTTGGTGAAACTCGCGTGACTTACCACTGTAAGTATTCCGTTGCTTCTGATGCACTAAAAAAGGCTTTCCAGGTAGATTTTGAAGCTTTGATTTTTACTTTTTGATCGCTTTTAAATCCTTAACAACTTTAGCGAATTTAGCCCCGTCCCCAGTTAATCTAGTGAGTTGCCATTGCTTCCAAACTTTTCGCTTTTCTATTTTGTGCTTCATTGCAACAAGTAATTCTTCTTGAATTTCTTTAACGTTGGCATCTGTAGTGCCTTCCCATACTGCTTGGTGAATATTAATAGTTAAAATGTTAAGAACTTCATCTAATTCGGTAGATGTTTTTAGAGGTATCTTCAGTTTAATTACCTCATTTAGTTCTTGTCTGAACTTATGCCAATTCGTGCACTTGCTGAAAAGTGATAGCTGATTCTCCTTTCATTTAACCTGTGTAAATATATTTATAACTATCGGCGATTGGATAGATCTAAACAAGATTCAGCCTTAACTCTTTTTAGTGTCTATTCTTTTTGCAACACAGAAATCAATGGCATTGGATTGCTTATTCTTGTTGGAAGGCCAGTAGGTAGGTTGGTTCACCAGAGCCTATCGACTTTAAATTATTGTCCTCTATGTAGTGTTTCACCTTTTGGTTTTGGTAGTTTGGAGCCCCAGCTGGAGTGTTTTGCGTTATAATCGCCCCCCCAATTATGAATCTATTTCCTAGCGTGTCAAGGAATTGTTGATAATGTTCTTTTTTGTTATTATGTTAAAAAGGGCAGTAAGTAGCATAGTAGAGGAAATGATCTATAAACGGTTGCCTATATCCAACTTAATACAAGTATTTTAAGATCGAGCTGCAAATAAAACACTTGTCGCCAGATCCTACAATATTTTGTTTATTGTCTTTTAGCAACCTAGCTCTCTTTACAATCGTCTAACACAAGCGAGGTTTAAAATCATCTACATTATAACTCTCTATCACTGTTTGAACATATACTTTTTACACCTCCAATGTTTTGATCTACATTTTTTTAAATAATACTATATATGAATTCTGGTGAAGACAAATCGTTGGTAAATAAGTAATTTGTACGCTAAAACTAGCTAGAACTAGTTAGATGGACTCATCGATATTCCGTTGGGTAGATTAAGGTGTTTCATTCAAACCTTTAGATTAATTCCTATAATCCCTTGATTTATTTTAAAATGTGACAAAGTGGATTTTTATGATTATGTATTAGTCATCGTTCGATTAAGCAGAATATACTTTAAATATGTACGTAACTATACTGATATTTAATTCAATGAGTTTTTGTTGGTTAGTTTACTTCATAAACAAGTTAATTTGAATTCATTATTTTATCTTTTTTCATCTTTACGAAATATTTTACATAAATAAATTTTCGCCATTCTAACCTCCAAAACTTACGTATAACATATTTATAATTAAATTTAGGGCATTCATAGATAGAGGCTATGAATGCATCCTAAAATTACATCTTCCCCAAACTCGTCGGAAATCTCTGTCATTTCTTCCACATGTCCTGGAAATATGTTATAGTCGTGCATTTCCCGACACGACACTTAAATCTCCCACCAATTTCGAGCGCACATGTTACAAACTACATAAATCCCAAATACGTATATAAAAATATAAACACAACGCATGTGTTAAAAGAAAAAGAGAAATAAAAACATTCTAAACGCATGCTACGGTAGTATCTTCATCTCCTTGATCTAAAATTGTTACTGTGTGAGGTCCCGATACTGAATGAGACAGATGTTCTGTTTGATAACTTCTGTTTTAGGCGTAATAACTAGCTGTATTTAGTCCCCTCACAGCGGATGTTGGTTGTAAAACAAATAAATGATAACACATGTGTCATACATACGTAAGTATTGTCCGGCAACTTTAAGTCGAGAGCATAGAAATAGCTTACAGTAAATTCTCTCTACAATTACGAGTCTATGGAGGAATATGTGTTTCGATATGATAGTAATTGTGGCTCGTTGCACCAATATATTAATATGTAGCTGGTTCAAGCACAACAAATAATAAAGAACGACTTACTGATTCGCAAGCCTTCTTGTTATTTGTTGATATTTTCCAAGTCTCATCTCTCTCCAATTACCGAAATACTCTTTTGGATGTAAAATAGAGCAAATATTTCTGCTTTAACATCTGGTGTCCCGCAACGCTCTATTTTAGGACCCCTATCGTTTACCTTGGTTACAAACGAAGTTGCTGTATTCGTTGATTGTCAAATATTAATTTTTGCTGGCTATATTCATATCTTTTCTATGATATTTTGCGTTGAGGACTACCTAAAGCTTCAAATACATTCGAATTATGTGTCTGTTTGGTACATGTTACTTAAGCTCAGTATGTAAAGCAGTTATTTTTACCGCGAAAAAGAGCTCTATACTTTACAATTATTATCGACGTATTATCGTACCTCTTACCTAAATCACGTATTGAATTTAAGTCTATCTTACAATCAATCGCATTCGTGGAGAGTCCGATATATTTAATGGCTCTTTACGAGAATATCCATAGCAGGGAGTTCAAGATCCAACGGCAATTATTCCTTGCTTATAATATTAAAACTGTTGCTCATTTACTTAATTGTGTCATGTTATTGTTATCTTATTATTTGTCCTTAATGTAGTACTTAGTACCATTGGGTAATAAATAAATAAATGTATTATCCTATTAGGGTTGCAATTTTTTCTGTGGTAATGCTAACCGTTTTTTGAACATTTAATAATACCTTTTAAAACTTGTACGTGTCCAAAAAGATACTGGCGTCAAACGAGGAGCAAATACGCTTAGAACATTGTAGTTAAAACATTTATAGAATTGCTATGATAATATCTGATACACTTTCGCAATGGAGATTTACTTACTATCTAGTATTTATCTCATTACTAATTTAATTTAGTCACAGTTTGTTTATACGGATTACATAAGATAAATCCATTTCACCTGAATTGGTAACCATTTCACAAACGCAAATAGCAATTACCGTGTATCTTAGTTATCTATTAAATGCCTCATCGCTTATGTACTAACAAAATTACCCAGAAAATTATTACATTATTCCTACTCATCTCTATCTCTTGATATTATAATAACTTTTGGCTAATATAAATATTTAAAAAAACATTTTTGACATTGACAGGTCTTAGATGTCATTTATAATTTGGGACGCCGGTGTATATATTAAATTTTAATTAGTTCGCGTAAAAGAAACAACGAAGAAAGAAAAGAAAGAAATATCTACGTTAATATCATTTGTCCTTAAATCCCTTTTCATATAATTAGCATTTTTATTACGGCAAAAGCTTTAGAGTTGTCTATTTTGATACGAAATTGTCCAGCACACATTTTTAAATCAGAGAGGAAATTGTTTAATATGCATAAGAACGTCTTTATTAAATATAATGTGATTTACTGATTACTCGTCCGAATTCGTATATAGTTGTGGCCATAAAATATAGCCAGTAGTAAATGAAACATGTGTTTTATAAATTGAATGTGATTGTCTGCAAAGAATATTTTCCAAAATTTTATTCTTATCTATGTATAGAGGAGAGCAAACACGCTACATAAAAGAGCAATTGCCGCACAATAATAATTGTGCACAATACGTGACATGTTTTTAGGTTATATTTATTGGATATTTTAAAGTGTTGTCAATACACTCTATTTTAACAGTCTCGGTTTCACATTACAAAACAAGTAATAAACACATGTATAAGAAATGTATTTTTTCTTATAAAACTGTATAGAAATATGTACGGCATTGCAAAAACTATTTTTGACAGAGGAGGGAATCAAGTATTGGTACGTACCATTGACTTAAACTTAAATGGCTTGTATGTGTATTACGATTGATATGTCTGAACTTGAAGTTTTGATAAAACTGCATCAAAAATAATACAGTTTTATCAAAGCTGCAACTTCAGACTTATCAATCGTAATATACATACAAGCCATTTATGTTTAAAACCCTGTGACACGCCACCCCATTCAGAGATGTGAAATACAGAGAAGTCGTCGTGTCGTTGGAGTTTTGGGATTACCATACCAATAGAAAACAATATATTAGTTTGTTAGTTTGTTTTGAAAAATAAAATCATTACAAAAGTTGTTCGCAGTGTTTTTCCCTTTAGAAGTGGCGCCCAACGTGGGGTGCCACTTGTATAGGGAAAAATAAAATATTTACGTGGCACCCCACGTTGGGCGCCACTTGTAAAGGGAAAAATAAAATCATTACAAAAGTCGTTCGCAATGTTTTTCTCTTTGCAGCCCTTAATTAATGTTCCAAGATAAGTTTTCACCGTCTAAAATGCAAGTTGAAACATATAGAGGTATCATAGAAATAATACGAATTGGATACACATGAAAGAACAGTTAGCCTTTGTTACTATATTCACACCGGAAAACAATCATTCATACATTACGTTTAATAAAGACTTCTCGAAAGAGATTTGCAATTCTCTCAGGCTGACTTATAGAGTATTGTGTATTAAATATCAAAACAACAGCCCAGATATTACTAATTGCTTCCTTTTAATTAGCAATGGATGTAGATGGCTTGTAAAATCAGTTGTGAACATCATGCTATTGTTAGATCTAATTAAATAAAGTGTTTTCTGTGATTAGTTGCATCTTTAATTAGCCTTGGATCCCGTTATAATGTAGAAATTGATATTACCAACAGTACTACACTCAGTACACCCTGAAAATTTCAACAGCCTTCACCCTCTGGTTCGGTCCCTACGCTCCTCCAAAATTCCTGGATTTTACTTCCGATTTCCTAGATTGTCGCTCAGCTTTAATTTTTCTTGCGACAGTTCTGGGTAGCCGAATCGCGTGAAACTTTGCAGGTATGGTAAGCCATATATGCTCAGTACACCCTGAAAATTTCAACAGCCTTCACCCTCTGGTTCGGTTCCTACGCTCCTCCAAAGTTCCTGGATTTTACTTTAAATTTGCTAGATTGTCGCTCAGCTTTAATTTTTCTCGCGGCAGTTCTGGGTAGCCGAATCGCGTGAAGCTTTGCAGCTGTGGTAAGCCATATATGCTCAGTACACCCTGAAAATTTCAACTGCATTCACCCTCTGGTTCGGATCCTACGCTCCTCCAAAGTTCATGGATTTTACTCCAAATTTCCTAGATTGTCGCTCAGCTTTAATTTTTCTTGCGGCAGTTCTGAGAATGGGAATCCACGCATTCCCGAAACACGTGTCGTCCCGAATTAATTAATACTTGTGCGGGAGGAGTAATCCGAACAGTGTGTTTATCCATAATTCATCTATAATAATTATAGGAATCTAATAAATTAGTTCAAATAACGTATTTAGCTTTACATCTATTGCTACTTTCCACATTATTTTTTGTGGCTGTAAAGCAAGCTGTAAAAATATTTATGTACCACCAATAAATTGGGCTAAACAGGAATTAAATTAAAAACGTAATAAAAGCAACGCAGGGATTTGCTAAGCTATATGGTTACAGTCATTAATAACAAAATACAATAAATATCACTGACGTAATAATATCACAGATGTTCAATACATAAAAAGGAGAAATTGGACAAAAGGCCATTGTAAGAATTGCGCGCTGGTAGTTAAAAGGGCACCGTGACGTTTTGTTTGCTGGGGGTGCTTGTGGAACATAAAGTTTCTACATTTATACGGTATAACTTTTTTACGATTATAACTCGTGGTAAATACATACTTCCAGCACTTTTGTTAAATTAGCTCAGTTTTTGTATTCTAATTCTTGTTTGCAATAATGAAATTAACATACACATTTTAATGAAATTTATATGTACACATTCTCATTCAATGATTTTCAATGATACGAGATATGTAAAAAGTCACAAGGGTTCAAGTCAGGTGAATAAGGAGGCTGATTAGCCACAGAAATATTTTTACTGGCCCAAAAACCGGTTATAGAAATTGTGACAAGGCGCGTTGTCATGATGCAGGATCCAATCGTGCTTGATGTTTGGTCTCACACGCATAACCCTTTTTCGGAGTCTTTCGAGAACCTCTCGGTAAAAATGTTGGTTGACAATCTGACCTTGAAGCGCGAACTCTTTGTGAACGATTCACTGGCTATCAAAGAAACAAATCAGTATGCTCTTGATCTTTGATTTGCGCATTCTTGCTTTCTTAGGCTTTGCAGAGCCTGAAGTGTGCCATTCCATACTCTGGCGTTTTGTTTCCGGGTCAAATTCGAACACCAAACTCTCATCTCCAGTAATGACACGTTCCAAAAAATTTTCATTATTTTCAATCGATTCAAAAAAGTCAAGGCGCCTTTCTCTCCTGATGTCCTTTTGTTCCTGCGAAAGGTTTTTTGGAATCATTTTCGATCAGATCTTTCTCATTCCCAATTCATTGGTCAAATCTTGATGCACCGTTCATCATCATGAGACAAGTTCAACTGTTCCCCGATCATTCTGACCGTCAACCGACGATCTGAACGCACACGATCGCGGATTTTGTCGACATTGCCAGCGGTTCTTGCAGTCGAAGGCCTTCCGCTGCGTGGCTCATCTCCCATCGGCTCTCTTCCTTCTGAAAATGCCTTAAGCCATCGAAAAACCGGGGCTTTTGACAAAAGACTGTCCCCGTAGGCCTGCTGAAGTTTTGCAAAAGTTTCTGTTGCACTTTGCCCAAGTCTGAAGCAACATCTGATAGTACACCGTTGCTCGAAATTAATGTCTTTCATTTGCGGAACGCACTACGAAAACCGATTTCACGGAAAAAAACGACAACGGACAACCAAATGACTTGACCAAGTTTAAACTTGCACGCGTATTACAATGTACACTTGTCGCCCCTCCATACCCCGTGCTTCCCGTGTTGCCATATCAGACGCTACGTTGTCAGTCTCATTACTTAATTTACACCCCTCGTATATTGGATTAAAAATTACTTATAGCAATAACTATACCTATTTCATACTACCTAAATCTTGGCCCAAACGCTGGTCGGTCTCTGGTTATTACACGTAAATATAATTTCCGTGTTTTATTTTTGCATTATGCACTCACCGCTTTTACAATGCGACTTTGTAATATTCATATTTCAAGTACGGTCAAACTGTTAAACCCCAGAACGTTTGAATTATTTAAGTTTTAAGTGCATCATGTCTACAATGTCATAAAACTACGACTGCAGATAACCACGGAAGCTGTCTTGTGGAAGTGTCTCAGATATATGACAATTCGACGTCTAGCATTATATGTGCCGATATGTGTACGCGTAGAATTCACATAAAATATTCCTACTTCAACAGAACGTTAGCATGAGAAACTTATTTACATTTTATATTCGCATATCCAACAATTGTCCGCTTTTATGCACTTTTAGTTTTTGAAAAAGTATAGCTGTGAAATTCTCATAGATATGGAGCTAAGAGGGCTACGAATATTTTCTTTTAAAAGGAGAAAAGCGTGGAAATTGTATTGAGAAGGTCCAGCAAGTGAGCCGTAAGGGGCATCATACTGCTAGTCATTCAAACTTCAAGTATCCATGGGCATCGTGAATGCTTCTGTATTAAATTATGGTAGAGGTATACTAAAAAATGCATAGCTTTAATGCACCTCCAGGAATGTGAGCAATTCTCCGTGTTATGTGAGAAAATTTTTATTCTTTTTGCTGTACATAAGATTCCAAACAAGAAAAGAGGGAAATCTGTATATTGTATTAACGTGGACATATGCACTATGTGTACATCCAGATATAAGTTGCTTATAATTCGTTTGCCTGGTCGAGAAGAAAAGGAAAGCAGGTTGTTGTGATGGTGACGAAACTCCAATGCTCGTGCAAAAGTGATGGATAGATTTGATAATGTAAACCAATTCGAGAAAAGTCAATCAAATCAATAAAATTTGTTAGGCGTCTGAAAAAAGTAAAGTAAGTGTAAAGAAAAGGGTGATTGGAGGAGAGAAGAAGAAATAATTGGAGGAGTATAGTGAGAAGCGGAGGAAGAAGAAATAACTACAAATGTGCAAATCTCCCAGAGTGCGACGTCTAACATTATCTTCCTTCATAGTTTCTGCTGAGGATGGCAACTTAGTTGCCG
>JARFOC010099656.1:0-12671 GCA_031763485.1 Osmoderma eremita | reverse complement strand
TAATATATACTTTCACAAAATTTCATTGCTTTGTCACTCTGAAACCCTGCCTGATAGAAAAATTCTAAAAACAGATACGAAATAAGCAGGAATCTCTTAAATCCCAGAATTTTGCCTATAAACAGCCCTACCCCACTTCCTTCAGCGTGGTTATGATTCACTACAGTAGTTTTACTTCAAATAAGCAGAGAAAAGCCTTCAACGTGTATGACTCATTGAGAGAGAGGCATTGAATTCTTGGTAATAGACGGTGAATATCTACATATATTTTTTAATTACATGTGTAACAGTTAACAGTGTACAAACAATGCGTCATATGTGGTTATCAAGCACGCAAATGAACACCTCGAGAAAATATACAATCACTAAAATAAATAATTTGTCTGTGTGTTTGTCCCCTCTTCACGTCTAAACTACTAAATTGATTTCCATGAAACAGGATATCATCTCGATGGTCCAACTTAGGTCATGGACTTAGATACAGATTGATTGGCGAAGATTTCATCATTCGCAAACTACGCCTTGTGCAACTCCCTATAGCACAACTCTCTAAACTCTAAAAGGTTTAAACGCCAAAATTTGAAAATCAAAAACTGTTTGATGGTAATTGAAATTTCACGAATAAAAACATAAGTTCACTTTCGTAAGACATTGACCCGGTTATAAACACCATTCAAGGTCGATAACTTTTGTTGTAAATCAGAGATTGCCAAACTTTTTTTTTCTATCGTAAACCACTTTAAAACAATTACTTTAAATATTTCTTCAAATTCTTCATCCTTTTTATTTGGTAATTTCTTTTTTATTATAAAGAAAAAGAACCTTTCTTATGAAGATGTGACATATTTCTTTTGCATTTTTTTTAATCTGTGGTGCATTTGTTGATGCAATGAAATATTAATCAACTGAAGCAAGCCACTTGTTAATAGAATTTATTTATTTAATCAAATATAAGTTATAATTGGTAGTACACATTTATTTACTACTCAAATATATTTTACTACAACAATAAAACTACATTTTTGGTGAAAGTTATGTAGTCCTACCAAAAGCATTGAAATTGTGAAGGCCAGCGTATCACCCCGTTTGGAAAAAAATCTTTTGTATAATTACGAATCTATACAGCTGTGCGCGCCGAGATATTATGGTGTTGAAAATATCCTTATCGTAACTTGCATTAAAAATTTATTTAAAATTTGTCAATATCGATTAACTATTATCAGTCCCCAAAGAAAACATTGCCACCAACAGTAGATGTGTTACTCAAAAGTAATTTTAAGATAAAAGTAATACCTTTTGATAAGTTATCTTCTAACTTCGCAATTAGTTAAAACGGTTTATCATGTCTTACACTTTTCTTCCTTAACACACACAATTTTCGAAAAAATTGTTCCCAAGTTTTCATTAAATTTAATGATTCGTATTGAAATAAAATTTGGAAATCAATATAAATCCAAAAGAATAATAAATATATACTAGTTGTGTAAATTAAGTAATGAGTCTGCTATTTTTAAATATTTTGATTTGAATATAATTACAATTGAACGTTGTCTCCCTCAAAATAACTCCCTTGGGAGGCCACACAGCGTTGGAGACGATTTTTCCATTCCTCATAGCAGTGCTGGAACTCGGATATTGGAATCGCCTTTAGCTGGAAAACGTTCAAACGGCTGTAACCGTTTGAACGTTTTCGGATGTCCCAAAATGACGTCTCTTCAGATGAATTTTCAATCTTGGGAAGAGGAAAAAGTCACAAGGGCTCAAGTCAGGTGAATATGCAGGCCGAGGAGCCACAGAAATATTTTTACTGGGCAAAATATCGTTTAAGGAAGGATCCAATCGTTCTTGATGTTTGGTCTCACACGCAAGACCCTTTTTCGGAGTGTTTCGGAAACCTCTCAGTAAAAATGTTGATTAACTGTCTGACCTTGAGGCACGAACTCTTTGTAACAATTCCCTGGCTATCAAAGAAACAAATCAGCATGCGCTTGATCTTTGATTTGCTCATTCTTGCTTTCATGGGCTTTGGAGAGCCTGAAGTGCGCTATTCCGACAAACGACAACGGACAACCAAATGACTTGATCGAGGTCAAACTTGCACTGAACGCATTACATATTACATATTACAATGTCCAGTTGTCGCCCTTCCATGTCTCGTGCTTCCCTTGTTACCATATCAAATGCTACGTTGTCAGTCTCATTACTTAATTTACACACCTCGTACGTAAAACATTATAAACATTTGTGGCCAAAGTAAATAGGTTAGCATTCTGTACTTATCTTCAAATGTTGGGAAACTATGTAGCAAAAATGCATTTGGAAATCTTGGCCTAATTCCATATATCAGCACTAACAACTGATAAGATAACGTAAATATTATTCTGCGGTTCATCAAAAACTGAATTAAATTATTTAGTGCCAATTTGCCGTTGAGCTATCATACAACTTCTCAAAAACGCGGCAACCAATCAAAACATATTTACGCAATTAAATAAGTCGACATTGTTGCATAAAAATTGTAAAAGACTTAACATATTAAAAAACTGCATTTTGTTGCTTGAATCCTTTTTTATTGGGCTTACGGTTTAACAGATACCGGTTTAAGTCGAATAGTTATTGCTAAGAAACTATCATTGTATACCCAAATAAACAACCGTGTTAGATTGCTTCAAAAAATACCTTTAACAAAATATATTTTGCCGCTTGTACAAATCCTTTTCCCCGTGTGGGTCCCCAAGCTAACTTATGAACCGGTTCGCATTCATATGATACGAATACCTGGGAAGCATATTTACAGAGGGCGAAAGAATATACCTGGAATTGGCATATAGAGCGAAAAAGTCAAACGGATTATTTTACTGGTTAAATAATATATATTAGGAAAGAGATAATTATGTCAGGAAACAAAGCTATGAGTGTATAATACCATAATACCTCCGACAATAATATACACGCAGAGAAACGTTTACTTGTATCAAGAATGTCCGTTTTAATTCAAGACAATTACCATTTCAATTATCAACAATATAATTACTGGTTTAAATCGAAAGAAATACTTTGTTACACGAGAACACCCGCAACCAGCACATCCCGATTTCGAAAAAACTGCACAGACTGAAAGAGAACCTTGGTATAGGAACAACGCCATTTTCCTTTTCTGCCGAATCCGCCGATTTCTGGGTACAGCGTCCCCCCGATACTGAAACATTACTTATCACTGATAGTCGTTATAAATATATAGATATTTATCTAGAAATGATTTATTGTTTCGATAACGTTTCCAAGAAATATTGTAATATAATCTGATGGGTATATCGACGTAAATATCGATTAACTAAAAGTACAGGTATTCTATCACGTACACCATTATCGTAATGCGTATAGAGATGGCCGCTTCAAATAATATATCGTTGGTTCGCCTTTTCCATCGGTCCCCCACTCTTTTTCCTCCGAACATCTTCCTTAACACTTTCCTCTCCCACACTCGCAACATCTTTTCCTCTATTCTTCCTAAGGTCCATAGTTCACGTCCAAACACTACTATCGGCCTAATAACTGTTTTGTATATTCGCAGCTTTGGAAATAATAAATAATTTCTAAATATAAATAAACAATAAAAATATCTATATATTGGGAGGTGTTCCCTTGTCAGTGTTTTTGTTGTATGATTTGACATTTCTGCATAGGTAACCCCTATTCTTTTATGTATCTATTTCCTTTGTATTTTAATATAATTAAACAGAATTCAATTGAACCAAATTTGGTTGGTTTACGTGAAGATATTTATCTTGTCCCTCACCTCCCCCTAATACCGCGACCTTCTCCGCTAGGTCGACGCATCTCGCGGTCAAACAAAGTGGGGCCTTAAAAATGTCGTCCCCCTTCAAGGAAAGGAAGGCTGGGAGGGCGTCCGATCGAGGTACGGTCCATGTTGGGGGCAGGTTATTGATATCATCGTTAATAGTAGAAAGATTGGGGACGTGGCAAGACATTGCAAAAGGCAGTAGCAAAATAGATGCAATGGAGATGAGACGTCTGAAGGGTTAGATAAAAAGAGGCAAAGCAAAAAACGAAACAATAAAGCAAGAGCCAATAAGGGGAAAAATAAGAACGAAATAACTGAACTGGTACGAACATCATGAGGATGGAACAGCGCACAATAACAAAGACGGTACACGAAGCAAGGTACAACGAAGAGGAGAAAAGCAGGCCAACAAGAAAGTGGATGCAACAAATAGTAGAAATGAGAGAATCTTATATATCTTGTTGGTGGGATGACTTCCGCCAGGTTGGATAATCCGCTCCTTCTACTGCAGCCCCTAAGTCCCATTGTAGAACGAGGCAAGAAAAAGAGACGATGGAGAAAATGAGAATAATGACCCAGGATAGAAAACCATAGGAATGGAAGAAGGCCCATGAAACTAGCCCAAATCTGTTGCCCGGAAGACCAAACGGAAGAAGAAGTATGTTCGACAAGAAGGGTGCAGATCACCACTGGGCAGAAATACTCAAACTCTGGACTTACAATATGAGGCAAAACAGTTGGAAATGTTTACAAAGAATCGGTTAAAGCAATAAGACCAAAGTAAAATAAATATGGCAATGAGCGTCGATGAAAATTTGATCCCTTGATAAAATGGGCAGCAATGATAGAAATACAATTACAACACACTAACAAGTCATACCGGGGGCTCGAAAACAGAGATTTACATACACCTTTATCTCCAGAAGACTTAAATAGGATTTTACAACACTTCGATGAAGCCAATCAGGACGACTTGCAAAAATTGTTTTATCATGTCATAGGCTTGCGTGGCGCATAGGCGAAGCGACGATTTGGTGTTTAGATTATTTCACGGAAAGAATTAATAGCAATGGTAGATTTAAGGGGAGAATTGAATATACATAATTCACTTTTTTTCGAAAACGTCAGAAAGAGGTGATAAGCGTTTGACTGAGAGCAAATATTTGACACGAAATCAAGAAAATCTCAATTTTTTTCCATGAGATTATTGAGAAAACTAATTTCTAAGAGGATCTTCAATATAGGAACTGTAATATATGTAATACTAATACATCTATGTATAACTGGTAACCTACTACTCATTCGGTGCCGGACTTGATGATGGGAATCAACGTATTCCCGAAACACTTGTCGTCCCGAATTAATTAATACTTGTGCGGGAGGAGTAATCCGAACAGTGTGTTTATACTACTTGGCGTATAAATGTACGACGACTACTAAATAAAGCAATACCGAACCAACCTTGTTCTTGTATATATCACAGAAACTAACCGCTAATAACGTTTACAAAAATGGTAGTGCTTGATTCAAAAACATTAGGAAAAACTAAAGAGTAAATGGACCACGACTTCTGCCGAACAAGCGGGGCTTACCACTGAATTGATAAAAATAAACCGTTGAAATCGATCCACGGAGAAGTTAGTGAGTAACACATATTTAAAATTATTCTACATAATCCTACACATTTCAGGCATTTGAATCAAAATGGCTCTTAACACTGGCTTTGAAAAGTTAATACCGGCAAAGCTCTAATACATGACGAAGATAAAGAATGTAACGTTTTAAACGCCGCCGAACTACTTATCGTAATATTTATCCCAATTCTTACCAACGCGTATTAGTGCGAGAACACGGCCTTCTTAGTTCATATGCATTCAATGCTATTTGCATTTTCACGCGCGCGACCTATCCCTCTTCTGCGAATCTCTATGATTACATTTCGACGTCACGCTACCCTATTGGGCCACCCGAGTCCCGCGGCCGCGTTTCAGCGAATGATAATGCCGTCCGACGCGCGACGCGTAAGATCGAGAATTGATTGACTAAGAGCGCATCCCCTTGCGCAAGTATCGAGGTTTTTCCCCCAATTAAGTAACAGATCTTGGCAAGCAGCAGACACAGAGGTTGTGCGAATTCCTAGTCTTAGCAAAAGATCCCTTAAATGTTAGAAATTAGTATTGTTTGTTTTGCGGTGTGCAAGTACCGCGTAACTGCAAGCCTGTGAGGTGTAGTTACGACCGACCGGAATTATTTCCTAGGATCCTGTTTACTGTTTCTGATGGCGCTATAGAGAATTCCCCGAGGCGTTGCCGATATAGACACTGTGACCATATCGAATATCCGAAATTCTACACACGCTGAATCTGCGCAATATACGTCGCGTACAAACGTGCACCAACCGCTATGAGTGTCAAGGTGATATAGCTATTTTCTTGTTATATCTGCCTTTCTTTACCCAATAATTAGATTGCATTTTCCTTTTTTTACAAATTACTGTGTTCTTCTAAATGTATTTGTATCGTCGTCTCGATCAAACAGACCGATTGACGATTTGTTGATGTGTGTATTTGTGCAAGGTTAAATGCCATATATTTTGTTTTGAATTATCGATGTTATCTTACATGTACCGAACTTGTATTTACTGACTTTGACGAATTTTCCCTAATACATATACTCTGTTTATTTAATCGTGCCCTCGGCTTTTATTTCGTCCAACGCACTTACTCCTCCAACATCCGGCCTTTTCCGTACTTATGGGCAAAATCCAGTACTGATGTAAAGCTCGGTGGCGCCACCCTTAGATCGTTGGATTAGATGAAGTTACCCACCCAATCTCTGCAAAGCTAGCCGTAAGCCAGCACCTCTAGGCAAAGACCTTTGAAGTAAGTAGCGTATTTTGAACGACGAAATATTCTGTTAAGGAGCAGAATCGGCGCCGTAGGTTTATTTGTTTTCTCGGCCTCGTCACCGAGTTCGTTTATTTTATTTTAACAAGTAAGCCCAGCAAGAAAAGACAGCTTTTTCCACAGGAAATGGACTTCACCAATTCACGGTGATGCCTTTTGGGTTATGCAATGCACTAGCTACGTTTGAGACGGTCGTGGAAACAGTGCTTAAGGGCCTAACGTAGAAAACCTGGCTAGTGTACCTTGACCACATTCTGGTAATGGGAGCTACATTTAAGGAACATCTAGCTAACCTAACAAAAGTTTTGTGCATAATTCGCAACGAAAATCGAAAGTTAAATCCTACAAACTGTTCCCTTTTCTAGAACCATGTTGAATTTTTGGGACGCGTCGTAACATCACAAGGCACTCACACCGACGAGGGGTAAATAGAAACAATAAAAGGTTGGCCAATTCGTGAGGACAAACACGAGATCAGAAGCTTCCTTGGACTTTGCACCTACTACCGAAGGTTCGCCTATCGTCCATTAGGGTGGTAAGGGTATTTTTGATTCAGTTCTATTTCAAACATCAATAATAGGATATTGTTATTATTTTGTATTGTGAATATATATACACATATGTAGACATCCATAATTTCTTCATTAATATCGACTTGCAACAACTTTGTAGATCCAATCGATATGATCAGGAATGCTGATAAAATAGCTCGCTCGATTTCGCAAGAAATATACATCCATATGGCTGATTATCCCTATTAAATTTCCATCTGAAGTGATAACTGGTCCACCCGAATCACCCTGAAATAAATTCCCCGTTAGAAAGCCGTATTTCGCTCTTAGAGCAAATAAAATAGAAAACTAAAATATATTTGTAGAAAACGTTTTTAAGCAATTCGTTTTGTTGCATAAAGTGTACAGTAATATAAAAAATCAGATTTCTATCAACCTTAATTCAGTTCGGTAAAAAGCATGGGCACCCCAACAAATAATTCTAGATAGGATACAAAGTACAATGAATCTACAAAATAATGAAACCCGCGTGACCTCTTTTAGGTAAGCAACTCAGTTAGCAGCATGGTAATACTCAAAAATAAAATTCCTGTACAGATCTTTATGTATATATGTATATTGACAGATAAAATTTGAGAGGTTATGTTTTTAGCGTTCTAGACAGAAATATTAGGAATATTTAATTCGTTGCCAACTTATAATTTACGTCATGTTATATTGGAGGTCACGTGGGTTTCGTTACTTTGTAGATTCATTGTAACTATTTTAAAAGAAAATCGTTTAATAGACCTATAAAAACTTTTATTTGATGAAATTTAATAAGAAACCTTTTTTGTGAATAATTCCCTAAATTTATTTACAGCAACACGAGCCTATTATTAAATACTGTAGGAATGTTTCAAATTCAATGTAACCAACTTAAGATAATAAAATTTACTACATTGTGAAGCCGGAAATTCAACTTGCCTTGGCTTGATTTATTTTATGCACTTCATAAGAAGGACTGTTCTAAGTAAAAGAGATTCAAAAAATCAAAATATCCAAATACATAATATCTTATCAACCGCACACAATTAACCTGAAATACTGTATGGATGTAGACTTATTCAATTTTAACATTACGATTAAATTGAAAATACATAAATAAATATTAAATAAACCGCAAATCCTACCTACTACAACAGGGAAGAATATTGTCACCTCTCCACAAACCTATTTATGTGCCAGTCAAAATATAGCATATTAAATTAAATTAGCAATAAGAATTTAAATTACGCGCCAAAGAGTGGGACATGAAGTTGGGTACCCTGAAGGCGGGAATAGATTATGTGTGTTTAGGCGGTAGTGAACAGTAGAGTTACAGCTGTCGCAACGAAACAACCGACATTTGACAGCGATAATGTTAAAATCACACCAACACGACCAAACACAAGTTCACATCCAGCAAATGGATAGTAATACCAAATCTAGCGACATTTCGTCCGCGTAAGATTTCTTCAATTAGAGCATAGATAAGGTAAGTTATCAACGCACTTACTTGACATTTGTCATTTTGACGTTCTATTTAGTATTGGTAGTTTTCGTATCTTTTTAACCATAACCTATCTATATATCTGTCAAACCATATGATATGCTTTGTAATGTGTAGCAACCATGTCATGAAAAGACGAACTGTCAAAAGTAGGTTGTCTCATTGTGAGAGCTATATGTTCGTTGTGTTGTTATGGTTATGTTTATGTGAGTTACGGAGAGAGATTACTTATGTATCTACTTTAAGAAGAATATATTATCAAATGTACGTTTGATTTATGAAATAATCTCCCAACAAAGTACGAAACATTACACAAATAACATTATCAAGACAGGCTTACAGGACAGCTTTTAACTCGAGAAGTAGACTGAAACACGTGGCCCTCATATTTACTCAGAACCAACTCTCCAGATCTTAACTTTTCCGACGGCGATGACAATCCACATAGCCAAAACGGTATAAACCAAATGCAGTAAGTGCATCCCCAGCCTACTATCGTTGCACTTTGCGGGATCACCCCAACTTTTCCCGCCATTTCTATCCTGTGCACGTTATCGTCAAACGCTAAGTTATTCGCCAGTAATATTACGGCAATATCGTGGTTGAAATTATCAGGGTCGTAACTGGGGTGTACCACGGCTCGTTTAACATTTACAACCCTGTCTGTTTCTTCCTTGTACCTTCCAATTCCAACACGAACAGTTATACCGTCGGTAATGCAGTGCGCTGCAGTTAAAATCGCTTTTTCATGAATTATGCTGCCGCCGCAAGCGAAATTGGGACCTTCGCCGATTCTTACATGATAGGGATATTTGTATATCGTAGTTTCTTCCCCGTTTATCACCCTTGGTTTCCGTTTTAAGATTATGTCTGAATTTTCTAAAAAAATATATTTGGATATATAGGTATTATGCGTATAAAACTACCTAGAATTTTATTTATAACATAAAATTACCTGTTTTGATATGCAATATTAAATATAAAAATACAACGGAAAAAAGCAACATTTTGCACTCATAAAATGCTCGAATTTGTAGGCTTTTATACAACTGTTAATGAGGCGTATAGAATTTTGCATACTGATAAATAATTTTACTACAATTTTTACACTGATGACTATAAATAGTTATCTAGTCGGTCATAAAAATGTACGTAAAAATATTTTATGCCCACAAAGATCATAAACAGATTCTAAAAAGAAAATAATGGGTTTGATAACAGGAATTTCAAGACAATGTTGTTAATAATGGTAGAATGGTAAATAAATAAAATTTAAAGAAAACGCAATGAAAGAAATAAAGCAGTACTCAAACATTTTGGGAACCTAATATTGCTCTAACATCCCAATCATAAGAATCTGCCGTATCCAAAATAATCGATGCAGTTATATTTTTTATAGTTTATAGTCTTATTGGCGAATTATCATTATCTAATTAATTTAAGCATAATAAATGCATATTTATTATAATTGGAAAAATTTCTTTTCCATAAATTCTCTACCTGTCTCTTACATTACTAGGTTTTGTTCATATTTCGCATGCGCAGAAACCAGAACTTGCCAACAGTACACTACACCATACTAAACACTGGCGTACAGAGCACCAAACTAAAATCTGAGTTTACTATTTTTTGCCAAGACTGGTAATTCTGATCAAGATATCGATATAATTATGAAAGCAAGTAATACACAAAATATTGAAGATGTATTGAATATAGAAATATTGATAATTTTGATTTTTTAAGTCTATAAATGTAACTCCCTATATACAAAAAATATTTAAAAAACTTGAAATTCCCGCCTTGAAATTGCGAAAGTGGAAACTATACGTATTATTTTGAAGTATTATTATAGGGCAGAGATAATATATAAAATACAAAATAGGATACGGTGGCTTGAAATATTAAAAAAAATCCTCACAGAACACCACTTATGTGGTGCAAATCTCCCAGAGTGCGACGTCTAACATTATCTTCCTTCGTAGATTCTGCTGAGGATGGCAACTTAGTTGCCGAAATACGTATCCAGGAGTTCTTCACTCAACGAGGTGGTAAGGGTATTTTTTTTAAATAGATAATATAGTAAGGATAATTGGGGCACTTAACGTTAAAATTGTGTGCTTATCCGTATGGTGGTCTGCGAACCCAACTAAACAGACCAGCGCGCCAAATTTCATATATTTCAAACTTGACAGGATGCATAATTCCAAACATAATGCTATTCATTCTTTTATACTTCCTCTCTCCAACTATAATTCTGTTCAGAAAGTGAGCGCACAAGTTGTGCAAAAAACACACGTTGACAGTTTCGATTAACGTATTCCTAAAGGTTATATTTACAATTGGAATTAACCTTTTTGCTTACCAGACGAAATTCAATAAACGCACTGATCGGATTATTCCTCAGGCACAAAATACTAATTAATTCGGGACAGGTCAATCCTTCATACCAATAATAATAATAATAAAACAATAATAATGAAAATAATGGAAATAATGAAGCAATAAGTATACGCACAAACTAAAAACCAAAAGAACTACTAAAGGAATTATAATATAAATTTAAAACACTCTATGCAAATAGAATTTCACACTCTGAGTTCTCTCTTAAAGTTTGGCACGCAGAGCCCTCTATTGGTCAAGTAACCAAAAGTATACTAGTGCACCCCCCGTTATTATAGGGTAATGACTATTGACGATATTATAGGCAACCAACTTAGCATCTTGGCAAAATCTATAAATATTGCTTTTGTTTTCAATACGTGTTATCTATGTACCTTTCAGATTAAATCAGCATTTCGTCATTCTGTATTATTTTTTGGGAAAATATGAATTAAAGTATATATGACGACCGCAAACATGAGACGTTTTTTGTGCAAAAATCAATCAGCCTTAATTAAATTGGTAAGAAGATGTAGTACTGCTCAACAATTTACTACTGCTCAACAATCTACACAAAGCAGCCAAACACATTTCGGCTTTCAAAGAGTAAATGAAGATGAAAAAGCTGGGAAAGGTAAAAACTAGGCGATCCACATCATATGCTTTAACCAAAAATATTTAATTTAACAGTTCACAAAGTATTCGAAGAAGTAGCCAATAAATACGATCTTATGAACGATGTAATGTCAGGCGGCATCCATAGGATATGGAAAGATATCTTTATACACACACTAAGCCCGACGAAGCACACCAAACTATTAGATGTAGCAGGTGGTACCGGTTAGCATCCTTAAGTCATGTAAACTTGATGATTTGTGCGTATGTAGGGGATATTGCTTTTAGATTTTTGGAATATGGCAAAAATACTGGAGCACTCGAAGATTGCCATGTAACTGTGTGCGATATCAATAAAGCTATGTTAGATGTGGGTAAAATTAGAAGCCAGAGGCTACATTATGATGAGAAATTGATCGATTGGCAAATTGGAGATGCCGAGAAGTTACATTTCGACGATAATAGTTTTAATGCTTATACAATTGCTTTTGGAATTCGAAATGTAACTCATATCGATAAGGTAGGGTAAAGTGAAGAATGTGTCCCCTGTTGTTTTTTCCAAATTTTTTTTTAATGTTTAGATGATTTGAAAACAAACAACTTTTGTTATTAAAAGGTTTGGGAACAGGTATAGGAAAGTCACAGTTAAATAAAATATGTTCATATTTATAGGCGAGTTGTTAAATTATAGGGTTTTTTTTTAATGTGCTGTAAACTATTTTCTACTTCTCGATCTCCCCTTGTAAATACAAGCAGGTCTTTATTGCGATTGTGACCATCACACCATTATTCAAGTCTGATTGTGTGCCAATTATCGACTTCACTATTGCGTTAAAGTATTCAAGATAGAGTAAAGATAGCAAGGACTGTGGGGCAGCACAATAAACACACTGTTCGGATTACTCCTCCCGCACAAGTATTAA
>JARFOC010099636.1:0-12673 GCA_031763485.1 Osmoderma eremita | reverse complement strand
TGCCTTTATCTGCTTTTAAGTAAAAACAGTTTTTAGATCGGAGACTTTTGATAGTTTCAAACTCGCTAGTTGTTTTGAATTTTAAGTGATTTATGTTGTCTTTGATCTGAGTTTAAAATGCAGCGGTGATACTAGATCGGTGGTTCCGGATATGTTTCTTTAGAAATCCATACAATATTTTCCGGTGATTGCGGATTGGAGAAGTGAATTATGAAGTGCAGTTTTGTTCGAATAGGATATGACGTGGAGAAACATGGATTCAAACAATTTCTCAATTGAAAGACGTGGTTCACAAAGGGCCAAATTATATTTCTTAGAAGGTATTAGAAAAATGGGTAAAATCTATATTTAAGAGCAGTGGCGACTCGTGAGTTTTTAGGGATAAGGGCCACACAAAAAGATAACTATAAATTAATGCGATTTATTAATTGCGAAAAATGAAGTCCACGCGATCATTTTTGTAACTAACGAACTTTTCTATAATTTCAGAATCCAAGTTTTTAATAACCATATTAAACCGAATTCTTTTCTATTGATAACATAGCCAATCGTTCTTGTTGATTGTTTGATGACTCGGATTCGCCATGTCCGCGAAGAGCCAGTCAAAAATTCTTCAAAATTATATTTCCTAATTTTCAAAAATTGAATGTTGCCGCCAAAGAGTTAGATAAGTTTTAGTGGCGCTATTTGCTTAAATTGAATCGATTATTATATACTTAAATTATATAAAATAAGGCCCTAAATTTGGTAGAACGAAACGCGACTTTTGGTGGAGGCGTTAATACATTATCACTTTATTATTTATAGTTCTCGCAACTAAACAGACGACTTTTGACAGCGATAATATTAAAATCATACCCACATAACTTCACATTTAGCAAATGCATAGCAATGTCAAATCTAGTGACATTTCGTCCGCTTAAGATTTCTTGCATTCGAGCGTAGCCAGTTGCATTTAGTTTTCGTATTTTTTATACCATAACCTATCTATACATCTGTCAAACCATATGATATGCTTTGTAATGCGTGGCAACCATGTCATGAAAAAACGAAATGTCAAAAGTCTGTTCTTTAGTTGTAAGAGCTACAGTTAAGTTATCCCTGATGATGGCAACTTTGTTGTTAAAATGCATGTCCAGTTTCTTTTTACATATATTTGCGCCACGTGGAGTAAGTTTTGTTGTCAAGTGTGTACTTTATTTTGATAAAGGAAATAATACAAAAAGATAATAAATGCACTAACAAAAGTAAAAATATATATTAACTATATGCTCCCTAAATTGGTAAACGTATAAGATAAATATGATTAAATTAAAAGATAAGATACATAAGATAATTTGACTCAACTAGCTGAATTTAAAAACCCTCAATTTCGACTCAGCCAGTGTTAAAAGAAAATCAGCCTGTGCCGTCTTGATACTGTTCAAATCCAAAACAGATTCCTGCGCCGGCACGGAACCGACTTTATTGCCATTATTAATGTTCCACAACGAAACGATATGTTGGTCTTCCACATATGCAGCGGCGTAATCACTTTTATTCGATAAGAGACATGTCCTGGAGAGCATCCGCTGAGTGCTCCCTCCGCGAAAAGTATGTACGATATTACACATAATGTTATCCTCTAGTTTGTAAAGTCTGCAGAAGGAATGCCTGGCATAGGGAAACCGGGAATTTGGCCTTGATGATAGGAAGATATGATCGTTCTCTTTATGACAAGTCATCGAGACGAAAGGTCCTTCGACAGGCAGCGGGTATCGCAGGGGATCTTGGCGTGTATTTTCGAATGCCCATATGGAGTTTAACTTGCAGGAGATCACGCCCCCGAAAGGAAATAAGTTTGACGATTTCATGGAATGCAACGAGACAACAGGTGAAAAATCGCCTTGAACAGATATTGTATGGATCGGTTCTGATGGATTTCTAATATCGAATTTCAAAACGGATCCTTGTTGTTGTCCTAGATATAAATTATGACTGCAATTTTCATCCCAAGCGCATGACCACAAAGGGGAACCACCCTCGAATGTTGTACTAATTCTATTTGCATTTATATCAATCAATTTTGCTTTTTTATCGATTGAACAACTAAGTAACCAAGGTTTGGCATCGTGAAATTTCATGTCACGTACTGTTTCAGAATGCACCGGAATAAATGCGGTAGGCTTGAAGGTCGTTATATTCAATAATTTTATACCAAACCCAGGATATAATGTATTGGAAGATTTTATTGACACACCTATCACATCTAAAGCCACTTTTGAGTCTAGAACCCGGCAACAGCTATTTTTACCCAAATCTAAAGTTTTCTCCTTGAATAAATTCACAATTTCCGCTGTTGATTGTGGTTTATAATGGGTTTGTCTCACGTAAGCCATAGCTTCTAATTTCTTCTTGTATTCCTCTACTTCTTCTGTTAGCATATGTATGCGACATGATGCCTTTGCCAACTCTGTTTGTATTTTGTTTTTGTCCTCATTTACTTTCTCCAATTTTTCTCTCGCTATAGTTAATTCAGTTGTATCCATCGCGATGACTCTCCGTGCATAAATGTAACGAATATCATTCCAACAAACTTTCTTTTTACACGTCGGGCAACTTTTCTTCGTTTCCGCATTCAACCAGCGTTTCACACAACTATAACCGAACAAATGCCCACATTTTAATGCACACAATCTATGGTCACCACTGGTTGTCCAATTATCGAAACAAATCGGGCACGTTTGGCTCTCATCATCTTCTACACTATCGGATAAGTATTTCCTTTTCGCAGGTGATGTGCAGGAATCGGAATGTTCGATAGTTGTTAGTATAGTGCTGGCGCTGGATTGTTGACTTAATGTATTGGGCGCCGAATCTGAATCAATGTCATCGACAGATGGTAATACTTCATTTGTATCCACAACTCTGCCATCAGGATATCGAGAAACATCAACAGACCCTACAGGACTCTCAGAATTGTCGCGTTGGATATTTTGATCTCCTTCGAGCCTGCTTGTCGATACGCTGGCAATTTCAGACTCTGATTGTTGTACAGTCAAAAATGTCCCATTATTAGAGCTTATGGTTTGAATAACTGGATAATCTAATCCGACTGGATCCCTACGATTGTTCATATCATCTTCTTCTTCTTCGACATCCATAGCTTCACTCTAAAAATACGATGTCAGAAATTATCAGATATCCAACTTTTCTGTAGTGTATATTATCTCATGGAAATTATAGGATAAAAACTGCAGCATGTATGATTCTATTAAATATTTTGAAAAATGATGATATTATTATAATGTATAGAAGTTTTATTATTTATTACCATTTTTATTTAACTATAGGAATAATTCCGTTAAAAAAAGAGTTCATATTTAAACATAACCTCAATAAACTAAAATGAAAGACAAAACTTTACAATGTTTCCTGATTTGCCTAAGTACCAGAGTACTAGTTCGCATGCGCAGTGATGGACAGCGTTGTCAGATTTCGTTTAATACTTGTATACCCATTTGATTATTTATTATTATTTATAATAGTCGTCCTTGGTTTCCTTTTAATTTATTTTATCTAAAGTTAGTTAATACAACTTTATATTTCTATATCAACACGGATATTGTTGTGATGGCCTTAACAAATAAAGCATGTATACACCACCGACACACAGATGGCGCAATCTGCTCTAAAATTACATTTTATTAAATTAAGTTAAAAATACCCCTTACCTGCCCTTACCACCTTGTTGAGTAAAGAACTCTGAATACGTATCTATTGCCACTATCAAAATTGAATGTTGATAGTGGCCTTCTAACAGCAGGATTGTTCTCGGAGTGCTACACCTAACTTTATTTTTTCTTTGTGGTTTTCTGCTGAGGACGGCAACTTAGTTGCGGCAATACGTATTCAGAGTTCTTTACTCAATAAGGTGGTAAGGGGTATTTTTAACTTCAATGGTAATCTTTAAAAACCAATAACGTATCTTTTGCAAATATCTGCACATATTGTAATAATAATATAATTAAAGAAAATAATATAAGTATAAAAAAGTGTGCACCTACTCTGAGGTTGGTCATCCCTGGCGGGGATCGAACCCACGACCTTTGGATTAGAAGTCCAACGCGCTATCCTCTGCGCCACAGGGACCACACTTCCGTCTTTTGTAAAATATGTATATCAACCAAGCATCTTCTTTGCCTTTTTATGCATTTATTCCATCTAAATAATTTCCTTTAATTTAACACAGAATTCCAGGATTTATAATATTATAACAAATTACTTTTATTTGAACTAATTCCGAAGTTAATGTGTGTGTGCCTGTGGGTATTATTGTTTTATGTCCTCTGGTTCAAACATATAAACAAACAAAGATAAGGAAGAATAAAAGGAAAGTTAACCTCAATGTTTCACACGCGAAATGCCTCCGAAATCGAAATTGCATAAATCTACCGATAAACCGAAATCAACACCTATATGTGATAGTGAAGATTCGCCTGAACTGCGGTTAACCCCAGAGGCAGTTCAACAATTTGAATTGGAACTTTGCTGGTGCATTCAACAATTGCAAAGCGGCTTAAAATCCGGAAAGCTCAACGCTAAACAAAGTAATGTACCCGACAAGGTGTTGTTATTCTTTTGCATTGTATTCATCATTTTCTTAGTACAGGAACATACAAAGGCACTAAATGTTTTGATGAGCAATTCGACTGCTCTTGTCAGGAAAAGGCAAGTTATGAGGCTGTCTTTTGGTGATTATAGAGCGAAGATGGCTGAACAAGAAAAGAAATTAAACACAAACGGTATCAGAGACTTTCAATTCTGGATATAGAACAAATAGTTTTCATACGTGTTTTGTTATATGTTTCAGCAAGCAAGATAAAGATATCACAAGTGAATCCTAGCAAGAAGTCTACATTTATAAGAAAGTCTGCAGTCTCTGCCCCGGACAATAGTTTTAGATTTAATTTTACAGCGCCCGAGCAGGATATGCCTGTTTCTCAAGATAATAATTGTGTTAATTTAGAAAGTGTCAATCAAACTTTTCATTTTGACCCTTCAGATAACAGTTTCAGATTTACTTTTTTAAGTCCTGAAAAAACTATAGCTAGTGAGATGGAAAATGTTAATATCAATAGTAAAATGCAAGTATCTATATGAAGGGAAGAAATGGCCAGTTACGATTTTGGGCATGTGAAGTTGATAATATTGAAAATATTAAAATTGAATAAAATAAAACTGTTTTATAAGGATTTTTCATATTCATTCTATGATTGACGTTCTAAGATTCATAGATACACTAGCTGCGTTTGTTTATTTGTTCTGGATTTGGAGCAGTGCAGACCAGGTGCGGATCTAGGAACGTTAAAAGAGTGAATAGTGTATGTTGGTGTAATTTATATTCGAACGGTTGTAGAACCTTTTTTGTTCTTATCATAACCTTAATAACTTATTCAAACACTGATGCCCGGTTTCTGAAACGAAAAGCAGCAGTTATCTGTTCGATATCTGGCCGGTTTACATGTAAAACGGCCAGATATCGAACAGATAACTGCTGCTTTTCGTTTCAGAAACCGGGCATGATAGCGCTATAACACTGAGCAAAACGTATGTAAAACACCAAAAGGCAAATGAAAGGACATTAAATATGATTATTTTATGTATTATTTTTTTCTTAAAATTTTACAAAAAAGTGAGGTTATAACCGGCTCTATTACTCTATAAACCCTACGTCTCCCACTCGGTGTTTATGGAGCGTCGTGGAGTGTGTTCCATCCTTGTATATATATACAAGGGTTCCATTCACTCCACTCCTAATTTTTCGAACGATTGAAAAAGAAATCTATTAGCTCCGTTTGTAATAAACGAACGCCAAAATACAAATACTTCTCGTAGAACGAATAAACGAACGCAGCTACTATATTTCAAGTATTTTACATAACAATTGCATAACGACATCTTAAATGTCAAAGTTGACGTAATTTTGACGTTTGAAGTTTATAGAATTTATAGGTTAGGATACAGAATTTACAGGTAAGCTAAATGTATCTACATGTTAACATTTTGAAGCATTATATTTTTATAATTCCGACAATAAAGTTACATTTTAGAATAACATAATTGACGCAAATTTTCATATATGTATTCATGTATGTGTTCGCGGACTTAAAACAAATACCAACTTTAAATACTGCTGGTAGCGGATCATATTTTAATAATTTTACTAATTGTATCTTGCAGGATATAATCGCGTGAGAACATTTCATATTTTCTGCTGCATTCGACTACCACGGGATGGTACAGGACCCGATGTCAATTTTAATTTAGGCTGTCGTGCCGAGCGCTGGAAGAAATTTCGAGGAACAGACAGATACGAGAATAGTAAAATGTTTTCTGGCACGCATAGCACCGCTTAGTACCGTTTATTGAAATGCAAGTTTATGTTTAGAATGCACGGAAGAAATTTAAAAAAAATGCGCAATAGCCTTTAAATAAATATAGAATAGCTTGCTTAAAATTAACAATTTATAAACCATGGAACAAATGTTCGTAAAGTATAGTTGTTTTTTTTTATTTGGATAAGGGAGTGGTAATTATTCTGAGATATATTTAAAAAGCAGCGTCGTTATTGGTCCTTTTTGTATTCGAATTTTCTTTAACCGCCTTAAATCCTCTTCCGTTTGTTTGTTGGTATTAATAGTAACCACAATATGTCGAACCGAATCTTTACAAATAAAATATTGATAATTTTCGAATGTATTAACCTTATAGTTGTATATAAACATCTTCCGGTATGCTTTAAACATACGTAAGTATAAGTTAGAAGTATGGCAGCATCGATCAAGCGAAGTTATAAAGGCTGAAGGTGTCCCATCTAATGCGTCATTCGGCAGTGGGATTTCTCAGAATGTACAGTAGTTCCACACCTAGGAGGAGCAAATTGGGCACTACGGGCTATTTAGCACGTCCGAAGCTGGGGGCCTTGAAGAATACTTATACTTCGAGTAAACCGTCGTCCAGGCCTTCCAGTGGACTTGGTTCGGAAAAAAGGAAGAAAGTCAGGTTAGTTGTTAAGTTATTTTTTTTTTGACTTTTACAAATTAAATTTACCGCCGTTCTTGATGTCAACCATACGTTCCAATTTGGTGATGCTTTGGATAGATTTGATAAACAGAAATAAGTTCAATTATGTATGATATGATAATAGCGAAACGGTTAAAATGGTTTTTATATTTATAAAAAAGGCTGTCAATTTTTATGAAGCGAAACATGGAAAAGTGACAACAAATAAGAAGTGGCAACTAATTTTAGGCGAAATAACCAGTAGGAGGTGTGTTCCTTGGTTCGAAAAATGGTGAAGTTTTTATATCGGTTCGTTTAAAACTGTTTGGGATTCATGGGAAATACTAAAAAAACTTTGCTTTTACAATATAAATAGCCGTATTGGAAAACACTTTCAAATCTAGTTAAATTAGATATACCTACATTTAAATATTTAACTAAATATGTCTCCTATTTGTTTTATAGAATGACAAATAAGAGGTTTGTTTGTATTGTATTCCTCTTGTTCAACATTGTGCTATAGTTAAACTTATCGCAGTACTTAAAGATCTGTGGCACCTGATTCATAGAAAAATATTGATTTCTTGACAAAGTGCAATATGTTCTCAATACAGTCACATTTAGAACTAGTTTTTTCGCGCATAATCATTCTTATGTACGTCGAATGTTTTTAATTCTTTCATCCGAAGCTATTACAAAGTTTTTTCATATTAAAATCAAGACAGTATTAAGGAGTTAAATCATGTGGTAAGTAAACTTTAGTAACCTATATTTTCAGCATTATTTAAGAGGGGTGTAAATAGGTTAGAATTTGATTGAGTAACTATACACTTTGTGTTTTGCATTACTATTATGCTGCATTCAGCAGACCGGTAAACGTGCTGACAGTTAATGTTATTAAATTAATTATTTTCTAATATTCCTTTGTGTAGTGTGTGAATAGATCTAACGATTTGCCGTTCTACTATTGAAAAGATTGGGCAAATGGCTATATGTATAGACAGACAAGGAACGGAAAATCATATCTACATACAGACTATACAAACATCGTAAAAACACCGCGTATTATGAACATCATCCCAAATACGAAAATCTCGCTTTATAGGAAACCCAGCCTTACAAAGTTTGAATATAAAAAGAAACCCGATTACGCGGACACTGCCTACCGCGATGCAGTTTCCCGCTTGCGAATCCTGCTGGCAGAGAGCTACGTTCCGGTCCGAAGACCCCTGCGAGAATTGGACAGTGCTGGTGAAGAGACGGACAACCAGTCCGTCATCAGCGCCGGAAGCAGGAATAGCAGGATCGGCAGGAGTCGCTACCATTCGCCGTTGACACCCAGGAGGTACAATTTGACAACACCGTTACGTTCCACCAACATTAATTTGGCCGATGCTGCAGACAAACCTCTGACGTAAGTGTGAAAGGGTAAAATATTGTGTTAGCCTATTATAGAAAGATAATGAATTACTAACAGGAATATAGGTATAAAAAATAAACTGTTAAAGGGAACTGTCATTGTCATATCTGTCATATTGAAATGTCAAAATTAGCCATGTTTGAAAGTTTCTAACCAAACTAAAGTTTTATGTATTTTGGCATTTGATAGCATTAATGCGATTCCAAGAAAATTATTATTTATATTTTTAAGATGCTATAACTTTGAAACAAACGAAGATCGGAAATAACATTTCTTAGGATCCCATCAGCTTTCATCTGTCAAAGTTTGTCATCGAGCTAATAAAACATCCTCTTTATTTTAAATACTTTAGAGATTCTCATTGCAAATGGGACTCTGGTTGTCATACCGCCCCTCCGGAACTGATGTCCTTCATAGAACGTCAAGAAGAATATATAGAACAGTTAGAGAGGGAGTCGAGATTTTGCAGGGTATGCTCTTGTCTATTATGTAAGAATTCTTAGAAGTTGAAAATAACATAAAATAAATAATTATTTAATTGTTGGGAGAAATGTGCAGTTAGGCCATTTGCTTATTGGTGTAAATATCTATAAGTGCACTATATACTAAAGAAAATTGTTTAAAACTGTTTGCCAGAATAATTATATATCTGTTTATACAACGGCATCTATGGAATTTACTTTAGAATGTAATTTATATGCCAATATTGTTGTTTGATAGGTAAAACTAAATTTATATGTTGGTTAGCCTGACTCAATGAACGCTAAGACAATGCAACTTCATTTTAGATAAGGTGTAAGGGTTTTTTCAGTATACTTATATATAATTACATTTTTATCTGTACTAAGTTCATTTAAGATGCGGTAATATTAAGTTTTTCGTTAGTCACTATCCTCTGATTGAACAAAACCTTCATAAACAAAATAAAGTTAAATGTATTGGAAAATCAAAAATTTTGAAATCAAATTTACCAAACCTTTGTCCTCCTAACCACATTTCTTTCAACCTGCTCAGGAAGAACTATCGACAATGCTGGGCAAAGTGAAAGACGTGATTTCGGAAAATGAGAATCTGCACGAGAAACAGAAATCAAACCTTTTACGATCCGTCTTCGATCATTTAGAGACAGAAACGGAAACAGAAACGGACTTGGATATCACCAAAAACGTCAGTGGCACGAACTTACGAATGCGCGGGGTAAACACAATCTTTTGTAGATGTCGAAATCGCCCAAACGCCTCTCCAAACATCGACCGCTAGAGGGACCCACCATAGTCTTCGAATCGCGCATCTCGGAGCTGGAAGCGCAGTTGACTCAAACGAAAATCGACTTGAAAAAGGCGCAGGATGAAAACGAATCGTTTAAGCGGAAATCGGTCGACGGCACTTACGGAGAAGGGGTGGAATCGTACCGGAAACAGATGGATAATCTGCAAAGGTAAGTGATGCTTTGAGAATATTTTTTTTTAGGTTATTTCGACGCGTATTTGTGCAGGGAGAAGGCGGTTTTGCAAGATACCGTATCGAAATTGCAGAGTGCCTTGACGATATTGAGAGATAAAGAGAACAGTACTTGCGATCAGGTGAAGCGCAGCTTGGACGTAGCGGAACAGGCGCAGTACGAGAAAACAGCTGCCGAACACGAAATTCGCAGATTGAAAGATGAATTGGAGAGACAGCACGGTAAATTGAGGGATGCCATTAACGAGCAGGTGAGATAAATATTCAAATCATATTTTAAAAATGAATGAAAGAGAATGCGTTACGTTGGAACCGCGAACATATTTTAACGAAAATTACATGATTACTTTATATTTTTATAAGCTATTACGGACTTCCTAAATAAAACTGCGTTCAATATTTAGAAGTGTAGATATCTCAAGAATGGTCAATAATTAAAACACTTGATGATTCGTTTAATATTTACAATGATGATAATGTATCTAATATTCCGTTACACAATTGCGGCGATAACAAAAAAGAAAATAAATCACTTTAATGTTTATGTACTGGTATTATGGAAGAGGAAGGAGGTTGTTTTAATGATTCCAAAGCCAGGCAAACATGTACATGAATTACTATAGCTGTGATATCAAAATTATTTGAAAAACTGTGTTTGAGGTTAAAAAAAGTCCGAAGTTGCCTGGACCAACCGTCTTTTACGTATAAACGAAAACACGGCCACTGGTTACCTTTCCAACTTGTCTTCGTACTCAGCCCCTTATATATGCGTTCGGTTTTGGTATCGCAGTTGGTGCACTGGCGCGGTGGCAGGTAGGCAGCAATCGGGTACGCGGGTCGCCAAGCGGTTGTAGCCCGTCAAATGTCCTGGGTCCGGTCCTTAACATACTGCATCGGATCCCTCCACCTTCACAATAGAATTGTTAGAATATATATATAATCTGCTGTTTCTCCCTAGTAATATATGTATGTCTATGATACCAAGGACTGGCACTACTGCTTAATGCATGTTGCGCGCGCAGTCCTTCTAAGAACATGGTATGTAGTTCCGTTCATGTATACTGATGTGTAATATAAACAACTAATGTAGTTTATGTATTTTATATCTCAAATATACGTTCAACAAAGTTAAACACTGGAGTACGATTTACAACCTTAACAGAATAATTCGGGGCATATTTCCATTCACTTAGCTACGTTATTATATATATTTTGAAAAATAATTATTTTTTAAAATTCAGAGCCGGAGGATAGCAGACGAACGCAGCGCAGTCGAACGGCGATATTCCCAACAGATAGAACAACTGACAGCCGAGCTGGGCGTCCAATGGGAGCAAACCAACAAACTGCAACTGGAATT
The DNA here is from genome assembly GCA_031763485.1 of Osmoderma eremita. Classification (NCBI taxonomy): domain Eukaryota; kingdom Metazoa; phylum Arthropoda; class Insecta; order Coleoptera; family Scarabaeidae; genus Osmoderma; species Osmoderma eremita. The sequence continues at coordinate 1,388 of JARFOC010099636.1, read as the reverse complement.
GGATAAGCATCGTCGCGAGAACGCCGACTTACGTCGCGAACTGACCCAAAAGCAAGCGCACGCCGACGATCTCAGGAAGGACATGAACAGCAAGATTAGTAAGTAGGCCGGGATTCGGGGTTTAAATAGAGGGCGGTAGTTGTCTGACAATCCAATTCAACCCTGCCACATGTCCCCTTCCAGTGACGCTGCAATCGGACATCGGCGTGAGCGGCGCCGAGAAGAGCGCCCTCGAACAACAGATCGCCACGTTACAGTTAGCCAACGAACGGCAAGAACGCCAGGCCAAGCAGGATTCGCTCAGGTTGCAAGCCGAATTGCAGTCGCTGAGGCAACGGTTGGATAGAGCGGATGCGGATTTGATACATAGTAGGAGGGAGAATATCCGGCTGACGGAACAGGTGGCCAACCTGGAGAAAGAGGTAAAATGAAAATATCCTTTTTAAATAAATTCTTTGATATGTTTTACTATCTCAATTTGCTTTTTACTTTTATAACATGATACCCAGAATAATGAATGCCCAGTTCTAATTACGTCTACTCGGTTTATTAATTAAGCACTTAAATCAAGTATGCACACAAAGTTCTTACAATCGTTCAATAACTTTAACGCTTATTTGCACTATTACAAATCACTTCAACTTATATACAAACATAGATAATCTCAAAGAACTTCGTCCAGAAAATTCTATTTCTGGAAATAGGAATAATTCTAAATTTGTAAACAGAAGGAGCCAATCATAGCGCCTAATCAGTTTTTAATCTTATTAAGTTCAAGGAGCCAATCAGATTGCGCCTTTACAATTGAATTTTAATTAACAAGCTTTACAGAGTTGTTACAAGATGTCGCGACGATACCGTTACATTACATTAAGAAAAATTAAGAGAGAATTCTGTAAACGGATTTTAATTATTAATGAAGATAATGACAACCTTATAAATATACTGCCTGACAAGGTAATTGCAACATCAAGAAGGGGTGCGAATTTCTCGACCAAACTTGGTAGAATAGCTTACTCATTCAAAGGTAATAATTAAGTAAAATTTCAAAGAAAAAGGGACAACAGATTAACGCGTTTTAATTATTAATAATATTTTTATTAATAATGTATTACATATACCGTAAAGTGGGGCTACCTTGTGACATATTTTGAGGTATTTGTGCAGTATCTTAATTTTTTTCTTGCGTTACAGTATTTCAAATAACCTCATTTGGTGGGTTCACCTTTCGACTGTATTTTGTAAAAAATTAAAGTCAAGATATTTAATACAAAATTGTATAGGTGCAAAAAAAGATGTCATAAAGTAACACCAAGAGTCGGGGTTACTTTGTAACACCTACATATTTCTATTGAAATCAAAGGAAAATGGCTTTACGGCATAAAGTA
>JARFOC010099625.1:0-12673 GCA_031763485.1 Osmoderma eremita | reverse complement strand
AAGAAAACTGTATTACGCGTATTAAAATAAAATCCCTCCTAACTTTTTGAGTATTCATATTAGGGCAAAAGTGTATTCGGGCTTTTAAATTAAATATTTATTGTCTTTCAAAATATTGAAAAATATACAGGTTATTCAATTTAAAAAAATACAAAATTTTAAATAATCTTAAAAACGCGTCATTCAATTGCTTTTTTCTCAATTGTACCTTAATCAACACTGAATCATCTTTAACAGGATCTTGTTATTATCTTATTAACGTATGTTACCAAATGCCAATTAATTTTAAATACAAATGTTCAGAAATTGCCCCAGGTTGGGCGCCAAAATATGCAATGTTTCTAAATGCAAAGAAAATAATTTCTAATGAATTTTAAATAATAATAAATTTTATAAATTTGGGTTCTTTTATTTATGTCAAATTGACACAAGCCGAACAATATGATAATTATATATCATAGTAGCATTGAAAATGCAGAAAAGGGATATGAACATTCAGCCATGCTTTACAAGTGTTCATGAATTGCTTATTATTCAATTATTTCCAAGCATTAGGAAGACTATATTCACAAGACTATTCTAAATTTTCACACCTAATACATCAACACTATTAGCAGTGAGTTGCAAATTTTGTTTCATACAGTGTATCTCTCTCACTCTAATATTATGCTGATGCTGATTGTTGTGATCCTCTATAAATTTCTCTCTATTTCTGTGTATATAATGCTACAATCCAATATGAATAATTCAAAGGTCATATTTTATTTGCCCCCGTGATACAATTAGGAATACGCCAAGAACTAAATATTAAAGTCAAAGAAAATATAGTTTACGCATAATATCCATAATATTTTTTATGCTTCTATTAATGTAATATAAACAATATTTCCAAAAAATAGTAAACACGCAATCACTAACTTTAATAGAATAATTAATTCACATTCCCGGGGAAATTCCAACAAAACTCTGTAATTATAGTCAAAAAATTAAAGAAAAGCAAGTCCCTGGTTATAAAAAAATTGAGTAACACAGCTAATATATTACAGAAAAACGAATCCATTAACAGATTGTACACTAGCACTACTTTGCACCGCTGACAAATTATAATATTGAAAGGTTAAAGACGCTGCTAATAAAAATAAAAATGCGGCTTACTGCGGAATGTTAAAGAATATTTGATAATTTATTACAACAGATACCTGTATAATATGAATTATATTGTTATTTTGTGCGTCATGCCACATTTGATAAGCACACGTGGATACATAATTCACAGATTACATTTGACTTCTAAATTTTATTTAATTATTGAATTTATTGGTAATGATTCTAAGAACTGTGGGACAGTATAATAAACACATTGTATCGGATTACTTCTCACTTGACAAAGGATTGACTAATTCAAGGCACGTGTTTGGGATTCGGCCATGCGAAGATATCCACGCATTGCCGAAACACGTGATGACTCACCCTCTATTGAGGTATGTAACTCTTGAGCCGAGAAGTGATGTACATACTCCATTTATTTGTATTGAATACACTAGTCAACAAAATTTCAGATTTATTTTGTCTCACGAGGTAAAGTGGGTGAACTTGGTAGTACTTTTTACACTTATTTCATATCCTTTTCTATCAGGCAGGGTTTCAGAGTGACAAAGCAATGAAATTTTGTGAAAGTATATATTATAATAAATGTATAAATCATGAAAAAATGACGTAGAAAGTGATATATTTATATGGAAAATGTGCTGATATATGACTTTCGGCTGTACTTTGCATCAGAAACATCTCTCTTCAGCGTCCAGCAATAGTCTGCCAACATAGCAAGGCTCCATTTACGTTGGTATCATCAGCAATTTCATCGTCGCTTAGTATCATGTTTTGTGGAGGTTTAGGCACAGGTAATTCCGGACTGTGAGGTAATGGTCTCAGTGCAGATGTAATATTAGGATATTTTACAGTATGTTTGGATTTAGACGTCATACCACTTATATTTGTTAGACAAATAGCAATCGGCAATATGATCTGATGGTTTCCTCCAAATCATAGGAATAGCAAAAGGCATATGTCGTATATCTTTTTCCCACGTTGTAAGAAGTCTGACGCACGTAACACAGCAAATATGGGGAGCCCAGCTTTTGTCTTCGTCACCTACTTTACACTTGAAATACTGTTCGTAGCACTTCTTAAGGAGAGGTGTGAAAGATCGTTTTTGATATTTAAATGTCAATTCGCCGCAAATGTAGTAAAAATAGTTCGGGTGGTTTACACATTTCTTGGCATTTTTACAGGTGATCAAATGTTCGCGGTGTCACTACAATAGCTGAACGCACCACAACGCAACACCCTTTAAAACGTTAACAACGTCAGTGTATATGTTCATTCACCGAGCTCTAGCCGACAACCGATATAACAAGAGATGCTATCTAGGAGAGGTCTTAACACGTCAAGACATGTTCAAACATTAACCATCGCATGCTGCTTGATCAATTCCGAGCTCTAGCCGACAACTGAAATAACGTCAAGATATGTTCTCTTATACTACATATCTATGGGTGCATATTTTAGGTGGATAAACCAATATCCTGAAACAGAAAAACTAAGGGTGATGACCTATTTTAATGCGATTTTTTTTTGTGGTGCGTCCGTTCTCTACTGATAAGAATAACATCTTCTAAACTCACTTCAATCTCTCTTTATGTCAGAGATGCTCGTTTTACTCGGAGTTGTTTAAAATAAATTCCTGTTTATTGCGAATTTAGGATTATGAAATTTACGACGAGAGGCTGAACAGCTGTACAACATTAACTAAGAGCGTCCGACGTTTCCTTTCGGCTAAACACATATTTTATCCGAACAAATTAATCAAGCAAATATAAACCATCTACACGGGCCTAGTCGGTGTTAATTTCTTTCTTTGCGTTTTAATAATTCCATGAAAAATTTAGTTTTTGTGTTGATTGAAAAAAAAATGATTTACGAAAATTTTAGACAGTCTTAAATTTAACATCTTAAAATTATTTTCATATATACAGAGTGTGTCATATCAACAGGGTGACCCAAATATACGTTTTCTTAAATGGAACACCCAGTATATTATAGGGGTCGATTCAGCATGTCAATAAGTGAAAAATTTATTTTGGCGTATATCACGTGACCACTGCATTGCGGCAAATTTAAAAACTTGTAACGGTACTCTTACAATAAAAAATAAATTTCGTGAATGGTTTGGCTACCATGAGTACTCTATTGTTTTATACTTATCTCAAGTCGCGCCGTTCTGGCAAAGTAAATCATGTACCATATAATAAATTTTATAACAAGTAAATATAATATACAAAAAAAACGTTTAACACAAATGATACAAATGTTAATATTTCTAGCTTTTATTTATCCCTAAACAGTTTTATTAATAACCCCATATACACCCATGTTAAGCTAATTGCCTATTCACCCTATTTATATCCTATCCGATTTATCAGTGATCGCCCACCCGCATTCAACACAGATTGCGTGTTTACAAGAATCGCAGTGTATTTTGTTAGTCAATAAATGATTAGCGCTTTAATCATTGCTGGTTATGCTGCTTAGGTAAGTATCTATCTATTCAATCCTTATTCTAAAATACCTTGATCTCGACACGCGTTATATTGCAGGTAGGGAATCATGCATACAGGATGGCAAAGACCGACTTGTGCGAGCTCCAGAGAATTCGTGCCACCGGTGATATCGGCATTGGATCGGATTTGGGACAGCTTATGATCTGACTAGGCAGGACGGGCCGGATACAATTAATTTGCTACGGATAGGCAGGAACAGAGCATCTTTCAGAATACACAGAAATTGATTTTTAATTTCATGCAGGTAGGTTTAAAATGCCATTTTAGTCATAGTGTTGACTTAAAACATTTATTTTTAGTCGTAGATATCGTCAATTATGAATTATACTGGTAATATTTAGTCAGTTTCGACTATGCAAGGCGGTAGCCATTTTGACTTGTTGATTGTCAAAATCACACCTGACGTGCTTCTCACGACGCGTAAATATCGTAAGTCCTCGTTTATTTCGCTGCCCTTCTATTTATAACCTTGTCAAAATATAAATAATAAATAAATAAACTTTTAATATAAATGTGTATTTATTTATTTCGTTTTTAAATTTTAAATTAATATTTTTATTATGATTTCCTAACATTTGCTCTGTTTATTAATATCATTTTTCTATTTTAAATAATTGTAGTTTGTCCCAATCTGATAGCTGTCAGTCACCATATGAATTCAAGAAATAAGAAGTTACTTATTCATCTGGAGCCGAAATGACTGTGGTTATCCCTTCCACCTGATGACCAGTTTTAACCCTTACAGCCAGCACAACGTTCCGTCTTTTCATCCCTTCTTACATCAATATTATAATTTTAACTGCCACTCTTTCGTATTTTTCTACTGTAATACCACTTAAAACTAAATTAAATATGATCAACACTTATAAACAGTATCCTAAAACCACTTTATATAATTTTTTACTTTACAAACAAGCTTAATATTCTTTAAACGTTGTAATTTACATGTTCACCGTGGATGTTTGACCATGTTTCATATTTTGAAGTTTCCTGACTTAAATTACACATGTTAATTGTTCATAATAATTTAATATTGTTCTTAAAGGTTCACTTCCACACAACTCCTTTACAATAATAAAGGATATTTTAATCCCATCAACTTAAACTTTCCAAAACTGCGCTAACATTACTCTCTATTCTATTTAAATAAAACAAATATTTAAAATTTTAGCGTTCCATTACAAACTATACTATGAAACGTCAAAAAGTGAGGTTAAGTGGTGTGATATTCGAAGGAGCTGTTTGAAAAAGTGGATTAGAGTTTAATTTTAAGACTATATGAAAATTTTAAAGGAAAAAATTTAAAAAAAAATTGTTATATATTTTTTAAATACTTATTTGACTACATTAAATATTAAAATAAAAAAAATATTATCATCAAAGTTTATTTTTATAATTCAATATTAATTCAAAATATCGTTGCAATTAGGGCCCAACGACGTGGGGGTACGGGGCCAATAATTAGTGGCCATGATGATACGTATTTTCAACAAGCAAGGACGGCTAACAAATAAAAGATACGCGTACAAATCTATGGTTGCGCAAACAGAAATTCCCCAACTCTTTTAATAACTGGCCTGGATTGTTTCCATTTTAATTTTTTATACCCAAGTAGGTATGTGAATTTGTAATATCATTTTCCAAATAAAACACTGCACATTAATAATGCACATATTTACCTACACACATAGCTCAAGGTTTATCGTCGCCTATTGCCTTGAAAGCGACAATTTGTCCAAATATATATACATGGAAAATATACATATATAAAAGTAGATATATATTTAACTATAATTATAGTGTTTGTTGATTTACCTCAATATAAAATTTCCTCCGAAGGTAAAACGTTAATATTTCACAATAAAAACACGTTAATTATTCCACGGAACACTTTTTCTTCTTTTGGTACACCCAATGTTAACAGTTTAACACTTTAATTAAAGGAAATTGCACCGCACAACAGTATTGGAAATTACCGACACAAAAATTTTTGTACGTTACTTAATAGTGTTTTTAAAACAGATTATGTCCTAATATTTCCAACAGAATACCGTCAAATAATACAAAATATAATCGGGAACTTCAGGATTTCGTATGTAAGATAAATGTTATTAAAAACACATCATCCTTCAACGGTTGTATTGGCCAGAACCGGTGCTGTGAAGTTCGGCGCGACTGCGGTGGACATAGCAACTGTACTAACTAAATTATCTAGTAAATTGTAAGGTGCTAATCTAGGCAGTAATATAAACTCGATCCCTAAGTAAATATTTACAACGTTACAAGATACATAAGTATATGTTTGTATATAGAACCATGTGATTGTATGCAGACAGCCTCGATGTATACTTCAATATTATACTAAATTTGGGTAAATGATTTTTTAAATATTCAACTAATTCTGGGCGAAATTTCCATATACACCGCGATCAAAAATTTGCAAGAACCACGTGACTCGTCAATTTAGTAATTTTGTGTTTTAAAGTTGATTGCTTTGGATTAAATAATTAGTTTGTAATGTATGTATGTTGGCAATACTAATTTCGCTGATGTTCGCGATTATTGATCTCACGGTATATTTATGCATATCAACACGTGTACAATTTTTGTAAAATAATAAATTACTGATTTGCAAAAATGGTTATTTGTTTTTCCTATGATTGCATCCTTTTCTATTATTTTTAGACACCTCAAAAACACATATAGTTTCATAACTAACTGGTAAGAATAATGGGACAAAACTAAACCAGAACGATGCAATATCGGCAAACGGATTGCAAGCGATGTTATAAATATCTCTGTTACAAACAACGCTCACTTTCGTATAGGTTATAACATTATACATGTCCGAATATATTGGCCTAGTTGCGGTCCTGATAGAGTCAGCAATTTCTGGGCTCTAGCAATAAAAGCGTTCTACACACATTTCCTTGGCGCTTTTACGGGTGATCAAATGTTCGCGGTTTCACTACAATAGCTTGAACGCACCACAACGCAACACTCTTTAAAACGTTAACAACGTCAGCGTATATGCTCATTCGCCGAGCTCTAGCCGACAACTGAAATAACAAGAGATGGTATCTAGGAATGGGAAATGCAGGTCTCAACACGTCAAGACATGTCCAAACATCAACCATTGCATGCTGCTTGATCAGTTTCGAGCTCTAGCCGACACCTGAAATAACATCAAGACATGTTCTCTTACACTACATATCTATGCGTGCATATTTTAGGCGGATAAGCGAACATCCTGGAACATAAAAACTAAGGGTGATGGAGAAATTCTGAAAATATAATTGATTTCAAGATTATGGTAATCAGGCATTTTTGTACTTGGGGCAAAAATCTTGTTAACCAATGTAATTTGAGGAATTTTCTCAATAACCCTTTTGATAGAGAGATTGATAAGAATGTATAGCCGATACACCTGACCGTCTTGCTCTATTGACTTCTAAACTGTTTACCCGTTCAATTGCAATGGGTATCCGTTTATTAGAACGGCTACCCGTTGCAATTGAACGGCTACCCGTTGCAATTGAATGGCTACCCGTTGCAATTGAACGGCTACCCGTTGCAATTGAACGGCTACCCGTTGCAATTGAACGGCTACCCGTTGTAGCGGAAACGGCTGGCCGATATATTGCAACAGCCACCCGTTGTAATGCAACGGTTATCTGTTGGGGCACAGATCAAGAAATCCAAGATGCCGGAAAAGTAAATTTACACCCCTGTGTTTAATCTTATGGGATTTCGGTCCAGAACTCTCATAGCTATTCTACTCTCGAGGAAGGAGAGGAAACTCTAACGAGAGACTTAGAAAACCTCGGGCGATACTACAAACAGTGGCGTCTTGCCCAAATCCAAGCATAACAGAAGTATGCGCATTCCATCTTAATAACAATAATAATGTTAATAATGTCACATTCTGTGGTGGTAGAGTGAAACATAATTATTCCCCCAGATACCTTGGCGTTACACTTGACCGGGTCCTTAACGTATAGGAAACATTTGGAGGTAACTGGACAAAAGCTAAAAACTGTAGCCCATATCGTCCACGATTGTCCAATAAGAAGATTCGAAGGGAAATGGAACGAGATTCTGCATGCCTCTCCTGCCGCCGTAAAATGGCTGTATTCAGACTTCTTATGTTTCTACAAATGTGACCAATACTGTATATTACCACATAATACGATTTAGGGGTTGCCTTCAGTTAAACACTTGACACGTGATTTATATGTCACGCCTAATATGTATCCTGGCGCCGACTAGACCAGCCCTCAGCTGCACTTGCAGAAATATTATATATATATGTATAAGGATTTAGGTAGAAATTTGAGAGAGAATAAAGTAGTTACGTTTGAGACACCACCAACGAAGTTTCATTTCTATTATACACAAAAAGGATATACAACAACATAAAATTGGTAGCAGAAGTATTATACACAAAAAGAGTGTACAAAACAGGCTGACCTCCCTGGATATCGACTTATAGCTCCTAGCCCGTGTTTCAAAAAAGTGTTCATTGTGCGTATATGTATGTATGTATTTGTATTCGCAATGAATTTGTAGACCGCCATACGATTAAATATATATATAATACCAAAGAAATATTGGTAAAAATAGGCATATAATGATTAACACAGACTCTGAAAGTTTTACTACTACAACAGTCACTAATTCCATCTGAAATTTAGTCGAAAACACCACTTTGAACTATACACCCTACAAAGAAAACTGCTACTAAGACCCTAGCGGAAATACATAGGTTACTGCGTAATTATTACCACCCTGCGTTAGCCAAGGTCATAATCACAAACACGTCATCGTTAGACAATGTCTCACATGCCTCATTAGGGTGGATTAAAGGCTAATGATTTCCAGTACGGGGAAAATGGCGTGGATTTCCAGACTACCTTCTCTTCCCACTATGCCCAGGTACAAATAGGGGATTCAGCTTCTCTTTAACCAAGCGTTACTGAACTAACTAATTTTAAGCCCGCTCAGAAATAGGACACGCATTATATGTATAAAAAATCATTCAGAATCTATTCGCAATTTACCAAGCTTTCGGCAAACTTGTAACGAAGTGTGTAGGTATGGACAGATGATAACATTTACCTTCAAAATATGTGTTCGAGATAATGTCTTATTATTGTGTGTATTTGTCAGATAAACTGATCGTCGTATATCGACGATGATGCGTCCATATCCCCTGAGTTCCTATCGGGACAATATCTGCACATTTTGTGGGTAATAGAATGTATATTATTGATTAACCGGTAATTTATGACGGTGCCCTATTGAGCGCTTATCTAAATACCGATTTTTGATTAGTGGGAAATGAAAAACATATGCCCGTATATCGTTTTCAATTATGATCAGAAAAAAACAGTTTGGATAAAAGTTTGGAAAACATAAGCATTTATTTGCATCAATATAAATTGACAGTCATAGAACAACTTTACCTTCCTGGTATTAATAGGCATATACAGTTTTTTCTATGGTACAACAATAACCTACGCAATATTGGTCAACAACACATCACAGTCTTTTCTGAAGCGTAATTCCACCTTTCTGGCTTTATTTATTTACAAAATTACAGGACCTGGTCAGAATGTTGCCTTCACAATATAATCCAAGATCCACTACCTTCTTAAAATTGAAGTGGGTGGCGATGTCACCTAGAAGAACTATTGGTCCCATATTCTTCAAGAGAATATGTTTCTGACCATTATATATATGACATGCTCAGACTGCCCAATACATTGGAAGTATGCCCAGATCATAACGATACTAAAAGCGTCTAAAACACAGACAGAAACCATATCATACGGTCGAATGAGCCTTCTTCCATTATTTCCAATGTATTTGAAAGATACTTAACAGCATAAAGGAAGAAATTTCATCTATGAATATGATCTCAGAATACCAATTCAGTTTCTAAGAAAAGCATTCGACCCTGCAGCAATGCCACGGGCTAGTCATAAAATCATGGAGGGCCACGACGGAAACAAAATGTGCGCAGCAATATTCCTGAACATCTAACTGGCATTTGACAAAGTATGGTACGAGGAACTTCTGCATAAACTTAAAATACAGGTTCTAGATCAGCATATTACCAACCTTGTGGCAGTTATTGCAGAAGATCCTGGACGGTCAATTGCGCAAGTCCAACATTCTGCCTTTTGGAAGACACATTTGGCCGACCTGATTATCATTTGTACGCTATTGACACAGAGATATATGCGCCCTTTTTACCTTCGGATTGGAAAATGGCAGAGCAGCGTATTAATGCCGACTTTGAGGAGTTCCGGCAATTTTCCATCTTTTGTCTACGAATACTTATTCAACAAAAGTCGATATAGATACCAGGAATACGGTATTCCAAGCAAAACAAAATCAGTCATTATCAGAACATAAACAACTAAAATCGGGTATTCAGTGTTTTAATATGACTGAAGAAGAAGTATTGGACCGACATGATAACCCATTACCGGGACCATCAAAAAATCCTCAAGGAAAACATATTCGCAGTGGCTAAAGATTAATGGCTTACAATCTGTATTCCCAGTTGAAGCATGACAACTCGAAGCCGGTATCAATAAAACTAGCTGCAAAGCAGCTTGGACTCGGCGAAAAGGTTATGTGGAATATTGTGAAAGAAATTGATACTACGGGAATTGTAAATTCGCCCGCTAAGAAACGTGTTCGTGAGACCATATATCATCATTTGGACGAATCTGAAATATCCAGAATTAGAAGACAAGTACATTCTTTCTTTCTGCAAAATGGACTACCTTCCTGTACAAAAATATTAAGTGTAACTATAATATTTATTTTACATTGAAATCAACTTATAAATCTTTTGTAGGTTGTTAACTAACATTGTGGAAAATTTTAAAGCAATTGGGTTTTAAGTCGAAACCCTATATTAATAGAACGGCAAGACATCGTCTTATGGAGGCGTCGTTATCTAACTGCTATTCGAAAATATCGTGCAGAGGGCAAAAAGATTTATTATTTGGATGAAACATGGGTTAACGCAGGTCACACAAAACAAAAAGTTTGGAAAGATACAACGGTAGTTGAAGCAAGGCAAGCATTTATTGAGGGAACTACAACTGGTTTAAAACAACCATCTGGAAACGGAAATCGATAGATTGTTTTGCATGTTGGAAGAGAAACCGGGTTTGTTGAAAATGGTCTCCTGTTGTTTGCATCAAAGAAAACTGGTGACTATCGTGACGAACGAACGGCGAAATGTTCAAAGAGTGGATGACAAAAGTTCTTCTTGATCTTGGGTCCAACTGCACTATTGTAATGGATAATGCTCCCTACCACTCCGTTAAGGCTTAAAAATTACCTAATGCATCATGGAAAAAAGACGCACTAATTGAGTGGTTTCTTTCAAAGGTGTTGTCGATAATACATTTTGAAAAGCTGAGCTTCTTGATCTTACAAAAAAAATAGGGGATAATCCAATACTATATGTGATTGACGAAATGGTTACAAAAAGCGGTCGTACAGTTTTACGATTACTGCCATACCACTGTAATTTAAAACCAATCGAACTTGTATCGGCACAAGTGAAGTATCATGTTGCTGCCAACAATAAAACCTTCAAGTCAGCAGAAGTAAATGCTTTGTTAAAAGAAGGGATTAACCTTGTAACAGCTGCGAAATGGACAAAAAATGCATACAACATACAATTGAAGAAGAAAATAAAATGTATGGGCTGGATAGCATTGTATAGTTGACGATATAGTGGATGAATTGATCATTACTGCAAATACAGGATCTTCACCAGACCTATCATGAAAATCTGATTTTTAATAATGACTTTTTAATACATGCGTTTATTTCAGTTTTGTTTAAAATAATTCAAGTAGAAATATGGCAAATATTTGTGTTTTTATATATTTTAACAATGAACGATAACAATTTCAACTTCACAAGAACATTTGATTGTTGTGTACATTATAATTAGAAAACTTATTACAAACAAACTGTTGACGTTGAGTTTCTTTGTATTTCTCCTTAAGATGATATCTTACTGGATCACACATGAATTTGTTGAAGGTTACAACCATTATATAGCTATAGAAAAGAACACGTAGATTTAAAATCCCCGCATAAGAAAAATAACCAATATGGTTATACATTGTAGTTTATGATTTTCCCTAAACTATAACTATTATCTTAATCAGCTGTTCCTATTGAAATAAATTTGAATTTGCCGCCAATTCCGAATATATCCTCCTTGCTCCTGTGTGATACGTCTGCAGATCACAGCGCCCACTACTGTTTTCTTAACGTGAAAGGAGTAGATTGTAAATGGAAAAATAAAACTAATTTAAAAAAATCAAGTAATAAAACAGTTGCTCTAGAGAAATGTATATTTAAAATCACTTAAAAGAAAATCGAAAAACATATTTACACAAAGAAAAGGGATTCGGAATTTTTCCCGTTTATAAGCTAAAGGAGAACAATCGTTCGCTTTGTCCATTGTTGTTTTGTTCGCCGCTAGCTTGTGGTTGCCGAAAAAAAATATATATACAAAGTAAACTCTTTTATTTCAGGTCGAATGGCATGAGGTCTCGAACTGTCTGAACCGATTTTCTACGGTAGAGTAAGTAGGGTTGCTTTTTCCGTATGCACGTTGAAGTATTTATTGTGCCTATGTTAATTTAGTTGCTGGTAAACTTTTTGGGACGATCAGCAAGCTCCGCGATCAAATCGATGTTTCAAGTTCATAGAATAATTTATGTATTGCCCGGAGTTTAACCAAGATGGGGCGAAATTTATTTCCAGAACGCGAAAAACTCTATTCTTTGAAAGTAATTCTGTTCTTAAATGAATATTTAATCTTTTCAAAAGGTGTTTTGTGTTAGTAATTCTGTCACCATTACAAACACAGTGGAGCTAGAGATATAAAAGGTGAATAATTTCCAGGTAATAACTATCTAAATTAAAAAAAAAATAGTAAAAATAAAAAATACCCTTACCACCTCGATGAGTGAAGAACTCCTGGATACGTATTTCGGCAACTAAGT
>JARFOC010099614.1:0-12673 GCA_031763485.1 Osmoderma eremita | reverse complement strand
CGTGTTTCGAGAATATGTGGATTCCCATCGTCAAGTCCGGCACCGACCGGAACACGTGTCGTCCCGAATTAATTAATACTTGTGCGGGAGGAGTAATCCGAACAGAGTGTTTAAACACTCTAATTGTCCAGAATTGTCGGAACTTTATAAAATCAAAAAACTTAGTTACATAAAATCCATCGAAATGGCAAAGCGAAATTACTTTACCAATAAATACAATTTGACATCTCAAAATAGTTCACGGGTTTGGAAATTTGTGAATGATCGTCCAGGAGCAAGCATGGGAATACTGATATTGTAATTAAGATAAAATTGATGATAAAATTTCTGATAGAAAAAAAGTACGCCAAGCATTCAGTAAGTATTTTTCAAGTGCTGCCAGTGACAGTATTAATGTTACGTTCGGTCCACATTGATCTAAACTGCCACCGTCGATGGATATTGCATTACCTACAATGTATTTTTGGCCGATTTCTATGGCTGAAGTTGATGCCGCTATAAATAAGTTGAAGAATACGAATTCTTGTGGGTTCGATGGGATTAATATCAAAAGTATAAAATATATTAAACATGAAATTATACAGCCAATCGTAGAAATTCTAAATGTATCCGTGCTTGAGGAGGTTTGTCCTTCTCGCCTTAAAATTGTATATATAATTGCGGTCTTGAAGAAGGGTGACCCTACCTGTATATTGAATTGTAGGCCTATATCTATATTGTGTACTTTCTCTAAAGTCCTTGAATCTGTTATTTGTTCAAGAATTGCTAATTACTTGAACAAATACAAAATTTTATCTCCCGCACAGTATGGTTTCCAAAAAAATAAATCGACTGAAACGGCCAGTATTGATTTTATATAATACGTACCTTCACAAAGGGCGATATGTTTCGGGTGTCTTTTCTCATTTGATAGTATTAACCCTCACTTACTACAGGAAAGACTGTATCGACTTGGAATACGTAAACCTCTGCAAGGCTGGATAACATCTTTTGTATCAGACCGCAAAATGAAAGTGGTATTGCGGCAAACCGAATCGTAGTTGCAGTCGGTTGGTCTCGGTGTACCTCAAGGGTCGATTCTTGGTCCCTTACTGTTTTTGCTTTGTATAAATAATTTGCCGCAGTTTATTTCGAATGCTCATGTAGTATTATTTGATGATGATATTACGGTTGCAGTGTCATCAGATTCCAGCGATAATCTAGAGCGCGAAATTTATTGCGTTGTTTGTGAATTTGAAAGCTGATTTTAAACAATAACAAAACTTCATATATCCATTTTAATCAGTAATTCGTTACCGGTGTCAGAGTCGGTGAAGTTTCTTGGTGTCACAGTTGACAATAAACTAAATTTTGTCGAACATACATCCCATGTATGTAAAAAACTTAATCGAGCTTATTTTGCTATTCTCCAACTAAAATCAGTTTTAGATAGTGACTCGCTGCTTTGTGTATATTACTCTTACGAGGAATTTTTATTATTGTGATGCATTTCTGGTTTTTCAATTTTTTAACTATGTTTGTTTTGACACTTGCTAATATCGTAACAATCAAACAGCAAATAATTATTATTATTATTATTATTACTATTCAACTTTTATCATACTCTATATTGTTATCTCTTTATACTACTTTAGTTACGCAAAAGATATCATAGCGGGGATGAAATTCCCCCACAGCATAGGAATATGGTTGTAATGTTGGTAATAAAGACAATGTTTTTTAGGAACCAAATGGTGCGGTAGTGGAAACATATCGGATGGTTTTGATGACCTAGGACAGTTTGCAGAAACAGACAAGTGTTGCCGAAACCATGACTATTGTGACGATGTAATTCCCGGTCACCAAGAAAAATATAATTTAACGAATTCTGGTTTCTATAGTAGGTTAGTCAAATTCTTCGAGTACTTTTTTAGTCTAAAATGTAAAATACACCAGTTTCTAAAAATGTTCCTACTGTAAAACTATGAAAATATAATTTAGTTTATTTTAGATTGAATTGCGAATGTGATGAAGAGTTTAGACGTTGCTTAAGAACAGTCAGTAGTGCAGTTTCAGCAAAGATTGGATATATTTATTTCAATGTTCTCGGAACTCAATGTTTTAGGGAGGATTATCCGGCAACCTGCGAAACACATGCCTTTGTACCGTATGTACAAATAATGTGTCCTATTGAATAATTGTTTTAACTATATATTTATAATTTCAGAGTTAGAAAATGCGTAGAGTACACATACGACACTTCCCAACAACAGGTATATCAATGGTTCGATGTGCCTAGATTTTAAAAAGAAACTTTACCTATATAATATATCATTATACGCATGTCGAATCAATCATATTGTATAAACTGTTTGTTATTAAGCTATACAATATATCGTTGTATTTACCAACGTTACCAATGACGTACAATCTTTCGAATATAGATCCGCCAACCCAATTTTCTAGGGAGGTACAATGCCACTACTGTAATATAATGTATACCACAGACGTTGTCAATAAACAAAGGTCGTTTATTACACGAAACATATTTTGTAGTTTATTATCATTACAATAAACCATATAATGCCATATAATTATATAATAATGTTATCTACTGTTACTTATCTATTACAATATACATATGTACACAGGTTACAGGTAGGTACGCAGAAGATTTTTAATGAGCATGTCACTTACTTTTGTTACTGCATATGTATATAAATTAAGAAAAATTGCTCTGTATGGATTCTTCTTCCTTAATGTTCTAAATCCCTTCCTTTGTACCATCTGGTCGTTTTCAATTTGAAAACCACTGTCATACTTTTTAAATCTAATCAATTTCTGCCAACATCCGGCACGTATGTTCAAATCAAAAGTAATATATTTATTTAAAAATATATAAATATACTTTTGGGATCACACAATTATGTGGCAACAGATACCCTCACGCACAGACAACTGTTTCGGACTACTGAAACCTCATCAGTGTACGGTGGCGGAATGTATGCCGTATCGTCAACTTCACGTAAAACTCCAGAGACATCTAACGGCCAGAAGCGGATGCATGACGTAATCTCCATGTAATAACTAAGTTACCCGGCAGTTTCAATCTATAGATTATATACTTTCCATATTTTTTAAACCACAGTTAAACGTGCCCCCAATGGTTGTTAATAATTCTAATATTACATCATTGTATTTTGTACACGAATAATACATGACGCTTTGGATTTCAAGCTGCATTTATGTTGGCCTTTTTTAAATGCATTGTACAGAGAGCATATATTGTACCTATTCTTTATCGTATACTAATTACAATGATAAAGCATTATTTACAAACATATTTTGTTCCATTCACATGATCATCAAACACTATTAATAAAAAGTGGGATAGACCCATCCACGAGGGAGAAAAAGTGTAAAAATAAATCTCGCGTGCGTAATATGGTGAAAGATAATAACAAGGGTGACTTTTCCTCAGATTCCGAACTGGATTAAGAGTGCAACGGCGAAGGCGAAAAGGCACCTGCTGCGGAAAAAACCTTAACAAGAGGATCTGGGGAAGACCATCGAGCGACTAGATAGTGAGTCGACGTGAGTTGGCGGAGCCATATTGCAAACATTCGACTCCGACGATAAAGGTTGCAATGTGGAGTGGTGCCTCAATAAGGTTGACCAATTTAGAACTATACACGATGGATCAGAATATGAGAGGGCATGTTATATGCAGGTGATATTACGGGGTTCCGCAAGGCAGTGGTTTAACCGTCTTATCGATGATGACCTAACGTGGCCTCAGTGGAAAGAGAGTTAGTGGCGAGTTTTCCACGGCAGCACGAATTCGCAACCATGCAGGCGGAGCTGGTGGTTAGAAGAAAACAACCAGAAGAAAGTATGTCGTTTCATTATCGTGCCAAACTGGCGTTGTCCGAAAGCTGTGACGTTTCAGGAGGAAAAGCGATGTCCTGCATCACTGCAACGCCTATGCGATTCAATATCACAGCCCGGAAGCGTTATATACCAAGTTCTTGGTGGGACATGAGAACTATGTACGTGGGGTGATATTTATATCCAGGGCGGTGGCAGCGGTCACTGTCCGTCCGAGGATCGTACCTTCTACGGTAATTGCAGGAGGCAGCTTCGGAACCAGCGGTGCTAGCGGCAACCGGAGAGATGCGCACAAAGTGTTACAACTCTCAGCGCTACGGTACGCACATTAGCCGTGACTGTCCTGAAAAAAAAGCGGATGGAACAATGCAAGGTCTGTCACCAAGAACAATTGTCCGATACGGGGGAAGAAGGACAGTAAATTAAGGGTAATTAACACTGTTTTAGAAAAGGCGTTCAGAAAGATGGTGATCACGACAACCGATGAGAACGTAAAACCACATTTGAACACAGGTAGCTAGGAAAATGTGCTTACGAAGGAGTGCGTGGATCGTTCGGCGGTAGAAATCCATCAAAACCCTACAGCATTGCAGTAATTTGGTGGCGCTACCACTCAGGCGATGGACGAAACGCCTATTGGGTAGCTGGTGGAATAAGATTGGTAGAGGTGGTTATCGTAGTCGAGAGCACTCCACCAGGTGCACAGATAGAGATTCTTGATCGTTTAATCTGAGAGCAGGGGGGCTACTATGATTGCACGAGAAGGCACCATGGCGGACGTCGAAGCTAAAGTAGAACTGGCCAATCCAATGAAGAGACTATAAGTTTTGGCAAGACAATCCACGTCGGAGCCTGGTCCAGCTGCGTCGATTACTTGGAGCTGACTTACTTGGCGGAGACGCAAATCCTTTTGGCTACAGATAAACCAGTCTATTACAGGTCCTATAGATAAAGCGGTGAGTGCAGGCGGCGTAGTGTGCGAATCCAATTCAAATTATGCAAGCCCATACCTATGAAGAATGGCGAAATGCAGATGTACGTTGATTGTATGGTATTGACTCAAATCACCGTAAGGGATAGATATCCTTTACCACCTATCAAGGATCAATTAGACAAGTTAGGTGCTGGTATGTACTTCACAGCATTGAATTTAACGCAAGCACACCACCAAGACCCAATGTATCCCGATTTGGTGCACAAGACAGAATTCATTACCACTGATGGACAGTATGAATATCTATATGTGCCATTTCGGTTGGTAATAGGCTAATTCAGGTAGTGGTCATCAGCAACTATCGACAAGCTGATTCTTATATGTACATAATCTCGAATACTTCTATTGTAATGTCCAAAAGGAATCAACTCCTCCTTAATTACGAGCATGTTTAATCCACTTATCCACTGAGTGTCCACATTGCAGCTAGATATACATTTATGTATGTATATCTATATATTTATATTATCTCGGTCTATTAATGTTAAATTTTCAAGTTTTGGCTTTTAGTGGAAACGATCCCCACAACTTACATCGCGATCATCGAAATATTCATATATCGATAGTTTTAAAACGTGAGAGCTTGGCGTAATATGCATTGTATTGTTAGAAAATCAGGAAAATAACAACTTGCTAAGGACCAAGCAATCAATTTCAAAGGAATGATGGTTATGTTTGATGTAATTTGTTTTATTTGAAAAAAAAAAACATGGCGTCTTGTCATGCCTACTGGGTTTCGTGACGACACACTAATGGGGTCAATTGAACTAAGTATAATATAGACCAAGAACGAGCATCCATGACAAATAATATGGATCAGGAAGCGACGAGATATCCCAAAATGTTAACTACACTTAAAACACGGAAAAGGTTTTTCTTGGCCTGCACTAATATCGATAATATTGAAATAAATCCTGTTCCATTTTCGCTTCTCAGATGAACTGGAGATATATCCCACTTGCAGACACTTAGGTTTTTTTTTCGGAGCGCCGTGTCATACAACGACTATAAAAAACTGTCAGATTTGTTTATTATTTAACAAAATAGATAGAAAAGTATTGTTTGGAAAATTTTTATAAGAAATATGCTTTTCTCCGACCGTTTGCATGTTGATTCTCATATTCATATCAGCTCCATTCGTAGCGTCAAATTGATGATGTTCCAAATGGACGTTGCCTATTTAAATACAAAGGCGATAAATATAAAAAAATAAATAAAACAAAGAGGTATTACTAAAGAACAAGGTTTAATAAGAAAAAAATAGTAAAACGACATACAAACTAACACAAGCTATAAATGAAATATTTCTTGTATCTTATTTATGATCAGTAAAGATTTGCATACTTATAATTGGTTCTTATGACTTGTTCTAAAACATGTATTTTGTAAGGAATGCAGTGAAAATCGCCTAATAATTTGATAGAATGTAATAAATTCCTGCATACTTTAAAAGTTGATGGTGGGCTGAAAATAAAATCAGTATTAGATATGGTAGTAATGATACCCATGGTACTTACTCTAATTGGGAGACATTGTATATTAATTTAAAATATAAATAATTTATATTTCATTACATTACATATATAAAAAAATCATAAATGCGTAATAATAAAAAGAGGCAGTACTGGGATTCGAACACTGGATGGTTGCATCGGGCACCGCCACTTGATAAATAATAAATTATCGAAATAAATTCACATAAAAAGAGAGTAGGCTTTAATTTTTAATGAAATTGACCAGAAACTTTATATTTTTAAAGGTTTTTCTACTTTTAGCGTTACACCTATGTAACGTTATTAAGATTCTTCCCTGACAGAAGATATGCCTATAAATGTTAATAGCAATGATACACTTGAGGTCTATTCGCCTCTGGGCGCCATAAATGTTCATGTGATTTTAAAATGATATAAAACGGAAGAACAGCGTCTCCAACTTTCCAAATAAGACCATTGTACGAAGTTTAAACACAACTAACGTATATTACGGGTCACATACAAAAAGAACCCTGACTATTGATACTAACCTTTGAACATATACATATACCGTATTTATTCTAATTGGAGACGCAGTTCCAGTAACCGCCACACTCTAATAGACGCAAAAAAATGATACCGAATGAAATAAACGCCGCACTCTCATAAATGTCGCATGTTTATGGGAAGTGCAAACAATCAACGTCAAAAGGGGAATCCCCGTTAACCACATTCAGATTGAATTCCGTATGTGATACTAAAACGAAGTCGTTTTGTATCAAAACTAAGTTGTAATACAATTGTTTTGAGGATTTGGTTTGATTCGGAATAAAGGTCGCACTCTAATAAACGACGCACTTCTATTAAACGCCGCAAAGATAGATGCCCTAAATGATTAACCGCGCGTTTATTCGAATAAATACGGTATTTGTATATTTGGTAGTATCTATACTTCTATACCTAGTTAGTATACTATCCTATATATGAGTAATCCGTCTGTTGTCCGTACTCTATAGTAAATTTTTACTGAAAACTAAGAACCGTGCTTTAAATCTCCATCCAATCAACTGCCATTTCCATTACAAATATAAACAACAAGGTACATAGCATCGGTCATATACGTTTTTTGTAACGTTGCAGAAAAATAGTAAAAAATACTTACAAAGAACATCCCTTATACATATCTAATATTTGCAGAAGCATACTACAGCGTCCATACAACAGCGATTTGGAATACTTTCCAAAGTGCAATTCAATAATAACCAAGTATTTTGTTAAAATATCTGAAAGTTCTTCTGGGTTTTCAGCTGTTAACAGAAATAAGATCTATACAAATTCATTACATAAACACACGTTCCTTACTATGGCAGTTGGTTATATAATATTCTAATATCATAATGTACACATATGTGAAAAATATGTGAGAAGGTTGAAACACAGGCTTGTATTTTGCAATTGCTTTTTGAAGAAATTGGATATCTCTGGAACGCTTGACTAAAACAGTACAAAAATCATATTTGATCACATAGCTGTTTAATACATCGAAGATATATGTATCTACTTACTAAAAAAAAAAACCCTTACCACCTCGATGAGCGAAGAACTCCTGGATACGTATTTCGGCAACTAAGTTGCCATCCTCAGCAGAATCTACGAAGGAAGATAATGTTAGACGTCGCACTCTGGGAGATTTGCACCACACAGAACACCACTTGAATAACACTGTGTTATTCAGATTCTGCTGAGGATGGCAACTTAGTTGCCGAAATACGTATCCAGGAGTTCTTCACTCATCGAGGTGGCAAGAGTATTTTTTTTTACTATTTTAAGCCACCGTATCCTATTTTGTATTTTATATGTATTTACTTACATTGGGTAATGTAGCATTGTCCCACTCTATCCAAGTTTTCATAAACTACTATATCAATTTCGGTTTCACATTGCTTACATACAAGAGACGAACTTGTATTTTTAATGTGCTTAAAAACATCGTCATAATCGAAATTGCGATATTTGAGTTTATCCATATCTTTTTTTGGCATAACAGCACCACAGCAATTAGGACAAACAAACGCATTTAGTTGAACCTAATAAAGAATTTCGGTTATAACCGCACTACATAGCTTTTTAGTACAAGAATGATTCAAATTGGACTTTCACGTCTTGGTAATATTTGTTGAACGTCAAATGTTTTACGCCAATATTTTATATAGTAAATCTAGGCAAAAATAGAGGCTTGTGTATTTGCTGTTGTAGGTAATTATTCTAACAGGAATACAAAAGGAATTACGAAATAACACACAAAAAGTAATGGTAAGCTAACGGCTATAGATAACAAAAAAAGGATCATAATATTAAAATTGGAAACCTCACCCTAGAGTAAGTACAAGAATTCAAATACCTCGAAGAATAAAATAGGGGGGGGGGGAATAAGGTAAGGGGGACGAAATACCAAATAGAATCAAAACAGCAACAAGAACATACAACGCAATACATTAAAAAAAGATATCTACTAAAACAAAATTACGATATATAAAACAATCTATATCACACGATTGCAAGCTGCTGAGATGCTTAAGAACGGCTCAATTCAATCCAATACTTATTAATAATTGTAATAAAATATTACAAATAACGTCAACTGTAAATAGAGCATAAAATATAAGAATCACTAGCTTGCCCTTCATGAAAAAAATATATCATCTGTATATAGGCATATGGCGGTCGCATCCAATTGTTAATACATATGATGAACACGTATCAATACATACTGCTAACGCATGTGATCATATTTGAACATACTGTTGCCTATCAGAGAGGTAAGATTCCAACAAATTGTATGTATTTCCCCACATTCCATATAATAATTTATATGTTTGAAAATGCTTTTATTGTCTAGTACCTCTAGTATCTCAGTTATCAACACGTCTAAACCAGTTGAAAGCCATGTTGAACGTTGGTGATAATGTTGTTTTTATTTAGAAATTTAATTAGCGTATTTGCCATAACTATCTTAAATATTTTCGAGAATGACGTCAGTACTAATATTGGCCTATAATTTTCTGGGTTGATGATGTCTGGTCTGGTCGCTGGTAACACCTTTGCAATTTTAAATTCTTTGGGAAATACTCCTTCCAAGAGACAGCTGCTTATAATAGTTGTGGGAGAGCTTATTAACTTTTAATAATCTGGTAGAGAAACCGTAATAACCTTGGGTACACTTGCATTTAATTTAGGTAATTATTTTCTCCACTTCAATGGCGATTGGCTAGATGTATGTATACAGTATGATTTATGAAGCTGTGGTTCATAACATAGGGATCTATTTTAGTGTTGCGGATTACCTTTGTATTTTCCCTGTAGTCTCATTAATTATTTTGCATATGGTTTTTTTGCTTATTATGAGAATTTTCTATTGCATTTGTATAGTTATTTTGCATTTCTGTATTTATTGCTCGTGTATATGTATATTGATTTTTGTTTGTAATATTCCAGATGCTAAAACATTCCACTTATTTTTGAAATTTTGTATATGTTCGATACGTTTTGTCTCTTGTTATCGCCTGAATTTTTCATTCATGGAAAGAATCCTCTTAATAGTTGTTTCATCCCTTCAACAAAAATTGTGCATATCTCTGCAGATCTGTATAGTGATACCATTATTGTATTATACCAGATGAGTTTAACAGCAGCTATCTCAATATTCAGCTCGGCTGACAGATTATTAATCTCGAGGAGAGTTCCGTACTCATAGTTGTGTTGTATGAGTAGGTACTATGGTTACACCATGTTAACGGTGTTTCCTACCGAACCTAGCAACCTCGAATCCACGGACTAGGTATTTATTGCTTATTGTTTTTATTATTATTTTATTGCTTAGCCAATGCTCTATAATACAGGCATCAATAGAATTTGTATTTAGTTCATACTCAAGGAGCTCTAAAATTAATATGTTTGGGAATTGTTTGTTGATCGAAAAAATAAAAAAAAACCTATTAAAAATAACATTACACGGCCACATGTTATTGAAGTTTTTGGAGTAAGTGCGTGATCGTCACCGATGTATCACACTATTTTCCATCTATCTCACTCCCTGTTGTCTTCGTTGTACTGCCTCGATAGTTGTTACCATACAGCTGATAACGCAGATGGTATGATTTTTCAAATCTGTTCCCGTTTTCATAGTTTTAGACGCATTGTTTTCTCTAAGAGGTCCACGCAATTATTTTATTGTTCAATTATCGTGCTTTCCTTTTTAATGGTATGTGATTGAATTTCAACTAATTTGCACAGTTCATCAAGTTTATTCATCAGGTCTGTAAAGCTTTGCCCTTCACTATCTACAAACTAAACTTTTGCAGATTTCGTTACTTTTGTTGACATTTTGACAATTTTGAACAAATTGTATTTATTAATACAAATTAAAGCAGAAAATACACGGTGCGTTATAACGCCCGTCTGTACTGCACGAGTCTACCGCGATAATAGTTGCGGAATTTAGACACAAGAAGCGAAGTGAAGAAATCAGGGAACAATTTAAAATTAGAGCACTGAATAGGAAAATAAAGAAAAGGAATTGAAATTGACTGGACAGTTATTCAGGATAGATAATAAGTAATAGGCAAAGTCAGAAGTTATCAGGAGCCTGCGGAAAAATGGTCAAAAATGGAACAAGACGACCCAGAACAACTTCAAATAGTAGCGTTGCTGACAAGTTGCAGATGAAAGCAAAAGACGTGGGAAGAATTATGGTCAAGGTCAGAAAGAATTGGCGAAACTATGTGTAAATTTAAAGTGAAATAGTGAAAACCCCTCGGCTGCCTCTTAAACCTTCGGGTATAAGAGAAGAGGTATCAGGACGATGTTGATGAAGTGTACGCCAGAATGTAGGTAAGAACAGAATGGTTGACTAACTAACATCATACAGAACTGTTATTTTTTAGAGTGTACTTAAAAATTCCAGATCCACGAAAAGTCATTCTCAAAAAATGTTTGTTTCATTTGTCTTGTGGTGTGGACAAGTACTTTTTAAAAATGTCTAAAAAGGACGTTACAATCAATTCTACTATTTCTGATGTGGGCTGATCCAAAAATATGAATATAGAGAACAATCAAACACGGAATGTTAATGGTCGCCTTTTTATGTCCGGTGATATTTCTATGGAAATACTAACTAGTACACATAATCACGAACATGTGTGCTGCTTTAAAATTGTGATAAGCAGCTTACGCTATGCTACTGAAACTGTGAAGGTAACTTAAATCGCATTTTAATATTTCATGCATAATTGTATTAATGGCTAGATTTAAAAAGGGCATTTACATGTTTTTATTAGTATCCTTAATACTTTTATGTGGAAGTCTAAATTGAATCACCTTTACTTACTATTTTCAAACAATGGTCACAAGGGCAAAATTCTTTTATAGGACGCCAATTAACCGTTATCTTTTGACCTGGTTCAATATTTTCCGTAGCCTTGAGAATTACAATATTGTCACGAATGCTACAATGGAGATTTGTACTAATCAGTATTCAGTATACAAGTAGTATAATAAGCATTCATAGCAACGAATTCGGAGTAAATTTATAAAAATTAATACGGAAAATTCATTATATTAAATCAAATTACGTATACAACTACCGCACACTTCTTCTAGCTCTATTCGAGTTTTCCAAGAGTACTTTTAAAAACAAATTTTTTTGGACAGCTCCGGTTTTGCTTGAATACAATGGATATATCCTTTTTTGTTTTAACACTTTTGATAGAACTTACCAAAGTACAGCATTCGGTTTGCAACTTGCACCAAAAATAGATTCTGAAACAACTATTCCCGCCGAAGCAAAATCCACTCGATCGAAGAATGGTACCGATATCATAAGAATTTGATCGCAAGTAATACCATGCATTTCGGCCTGTCCATAGTGACGGACAAGTAAACCCCCAATATACATATACATCTGATAAGCGGTCATTTTTTCAAATTTTGGAAGTTTGCTAAACCAAGTAAAAAAGTGCGTACACTCAACTAAGTATATTAATATGGTGCAACATTTCTGCAAAAAAACATATAATAACATCAGCTCAGGTGCTTATACAAACAACTATAGGAATTTACTATATTTTCCTTCAAGAATGGTTTATAAAAGATTAAAACGGAATCTGAAATTTTGGGTATTTGAAAAAGTATTCAATAATTCTTTATAGTTTTAGCGGCATAGAAATTGAAACAATATTTTAATCATTTAACCGCTGCTGTAAGAGACATACGAGGTGTGTAAATTAAGTAATGAGACTGATATTTTTAAATATTTTTATTTGAATATAATTACAATTAAACG
>JARFOC010099603.1:0-12674 GCA_031763485.1 Osmoderma eremita | reverse complement strand
AAAATTGTAGGTAATTTCATGCTTTAATGTTGAAGTTACTAAAAATAATTGCGGCAAATTTGAATTTTGCTGCTTGGATTCGTACCTATTGTTTTCTTGTCAATCACATGTCTTTCCAGTTTGTAATCTTGAAAAATGTTTAAAATAAAAACCGAAAGCTCGAGTCAAACAATATAGCTGTGTTTTCATTGCTCTGGCTACATTTCCCAATAAATTCAATTTTCGAAATTTTATTAATAATATACATAAAGAGGGAAATAGCCGTCATTTATTTATTTGTAAAAAGGATGTACATATTTTTCGCGCCACCACTGCAGCTTTGGTACCAAGTTTGTACTCATACAGTAAACAAACTCGAATTAAAGTTCTATTCGAAGGCATTTTCAATTACCTATTTAAACAAAAAAGAACACAAAATGTGTATGTATCAAGCTTATTTGGTTACCTAATACGGAGAGAGCAAAAATTATTGTCATGTCTGAAGTTTGCAGCAACATTGTCTTCCGTTGACTTGCCTGTTTGTTGTTTGTTTGTCTTTTCCTTATTCATTTACTGCAACTTCAGACATGACAATCATTTTTGCTATCTCGGTATATGCCACTGCACGAATCAGAGGTTTTTCCCAACCAATAATTAAAAATACATGCGGTTGACATTAATGTTATTAAAAATAAAATTATATCATTTTATTACGTAATAAAAATGGCACAAATGCTGCAAACACAGATATTATTAAACCCTTCCTCCCAAAAGAATATCAAATGATTATCTACATTTCAGGGAGATAATGACTTAAACTGTTTAGTTATTTTACCATTTTTATAGTTATTTGTTGTAATATAAAAATTACAGATATCGAATTATCATAATGAATTTAGTTAAATAAAACGATTCCACTTACTTGTTGATACAATATTCACCTAAAGTAATTCCTTCGCGTTGGTTCTTATTTCCGTCAGGACTGTAGATACCGTCTATTATGTAAAACAATTCCTCACTAAATTCTTCGTCTACTTGCTCCCCATCAGAATAAAATATATCAGAACCTATTTCGGTGTGTCCGAGTATATTGTATTCTTTAACGGTGTTGTACACAATATTGCCAGTTTCCCCATGACACCATTCCGCGCCTAAATCAACATATGCATGCCCAAATTCTACACTATTTACACGTCCACCTATGCGATTTTCCGCCTCTAATATTAAAATATCGGTTACATTATTCTTCAGAAGTCTGGTAGAGGCGGCGATGCCCGCAGGACCGGCCCCAATAATTATCACCGTGCAGGAACATATTTGAAATAAAATGACAGAAGACACTAAAGTTAAATAATATTTAATCATCTTCGCTCCAAATATCTCGTCCGTATAAGGATGTTATTGTTACAAGATTAATTTAAACCGCTGTATGATACTGTACGTAATAGTTTGATTTGATGCAATAGAGGTCATCAAAAATTCACGAAATTACTCATTATCGCCACCAATGACATTGATACGTATATATTAAGAAATGCTTGTATCAAGGATTATTTTTAATTGACCTATATTTGCTCCTAATAGAATCCTCAAAATTCCTATTACGTATGTACAATCGACAATAGCATTTAATTAGCTGTTGCTACTATTTATACAAATAATAAGGTCTATGGTATGGTATGGTATTCTACGGTAGCAACTTTGGCTCGGTTAACTGCACTAGCGTTCCATTGTTCGTCTGGCAGATCCGCGATGTAATGTATGAAATTCCTGCAAACTCCTTTGTTCGGTTGTATAATGTAATGTGTGATCATTTCATGTTAATTTACATTATATAAAAAAAAACTATTATTAATAATTCGATATAAAATACACAATTATTATTAGCGGGAAAACGAAATATGCCATTAATGGTATATTTTGCTAGAATTAATGCAATTTTTCGCAATAAGTTTCGAAAAAACAAACTATTTATTGACTTAACACAAAAAATAATGTACAAAAGATTAGCAACGTCCTCGATGATTATAAATCGGATAATATCCTCTTGATATATTAATAGTACAAGTAAAGTACTTAACTGTAACTATACTATTATTGAAAAATACAAAAGTATGGAAGAAAAACTATATCATTTCATTCATATAAATACAGTCGAACTTCGGTAAGTGGAACTTCGATAACTCGAATTTTCAAAAACTCCAATCAAATTGGTTGGCAATAGTACCAAGACTAAAAATTATGTGCAATTCTTACTCGATAACTCGAACTTCTACTACTCGAATATCTCGATAACTCGAACAGAATATTTGTCGCCACGTTCCATAAGTCGAATTTTTGGGGTACAACCGATTGCCTGTATTACGGTTTAATTAATATTGAAGCTTTTTTTAAGTCAAAATATAAAATCCTTTCATCAGCCACAAATAACCGACATTTTTACATCAAAATAACACTTTGTATTTAATGTTCAATGTAATTTACTAAAATAAATACGTGCATGCTTAAACAATAAACAGAAATAAAATATATATTTATATGTACAATGTATATTATGTGTTTTCATGTATTTTATTCAATAAATCGAAGTCTCGGTAACTCGAAACTGTCAATGCGTGTTTTTTCCGCAACTTGTGCGGTCACCTTCTGAACGGAATTATAGTTAGAAATAGAATATGTTCCACTCAAAAATCTGCACAGCAGAATGCATACACTTTTTGGACACATTTTGTGTATGACATTGTGCGAAAAAGAGCTTATATAAAAGCACGAAAAGAATTATGTATGGAATTATGCATCCTGTCAAGTTTGAAGTATGAGATTTGGCGCGCTAGTCTGTTCGTAGACCACCAGATATCAATCAGTGCGATAATATTGCACTAGATGGCGATGGCTCACAAAATCACAAAATACCACCGTTACCTACATTTTGAAAGTAATCAGCTGTTTTTTTATATTCTACATAATGTTCCTTTTTCTAATAAATTCCATGTTATGTTTAGAATAATGGCACAAATAACAAAATTTACAAGAGCTAGAATACCAATGTCCACACTCTCACTCCGTCATATAGGAAATACAGTCGTAAAGCCATTAGAAAATATAAAATCACAACTACTAATTACTGACAAATGCGTTGAAAAGCTAAAGAAGATATCGGACAGCGATTCATTTCTACGGGTTACTGTCGAAGGAGGTGGATGTTCAGGATTTCAGTACAAATTCGATTTGGATTCTCAAATCAATGAAGATGACAAGTAAGTTTTATTGTAACGACTTTAAAAATATTGAAATGTTTATTCTTTCAGAATATTCGAAAAGAACGGAACAAAAGTAGTAGTAGATACCATTTCGTTAGACTATATTAAAGGATCAACGTTGGATTACCAAGAAGAATTAATTCGATCATCATTTAAGATTGTGAATAACCCATTAGCAGAACAAGGATGTTCCTGTGGTGCGTCATTTGCTGTACGTTTAGATTAATAAATTATTGAGTTGTGTTTGTTACTGTGCAAAGATTATGTGATATTAATATATAGCTCTCTCAATTAAACAACCGACTTTTGACATTTCGTCTTTTCATGGCATGCATTACAAAGCATATCATATAGTTTGACAGATATATAGATAGGTTATGGTTAAAAAATACGAAAAACTATCAATACTAAATAGAACGTCAAAATGACAGATGTCAAGTAAGTGCTTTGACAACTTACCTTAGCCTTATAAATGCAACTGGCAGCGCTCGAATTGAAGAAATCCCACGAGGACGAAATGTCACTAGATTTGACATTACTATGCACTTGCTAAATGTGAAATTGTGTTGGCATGATTTTAACATTATCGCTGTCAAAAGTCGGCTGTTTCGTTGCGTGAGTTTTAGGAAAATGAGTTACTTGTAGCATTGTTTTTATTCGTTTTAATTGCTTCAATTATAATAAATTACAAAATTGATAATGATTTACATGTTATTAACATTTGATCTTCACAGGTATTCCTCTTGCTACGCACGAAGATTGAGTTAAGTATTGGCGAGCACTTTTTCGAGCTTTACTTAGGGCTCTCAACAGCTCTGGTTCATTTTTATCAAATCCACCAGGCTTTTCTGCGTTTAGCATTGATTCAACTACAACAAAATACCGATTTAAAATCCTATAGTAGAAATAGTTAATGCTATTACTTTCTCCAGTTAGCTCCCATTTATTTTTATTTATATGTTTCCAATGTATTGCCGAATGGTTTGGCAACCATAGACTCCAAAAGTCCGTAGAGATGGTATCTGTATCAAAATCTGTAACTTCCCATAACATCCCAACAACACAGGGGCTAAAATTTAACACATTTATTACTGGATCCTAAGTAAAGGTTGCAAGGACTTAAGAAAACGTTTGTTTAGTTCACCCTGGTGATATGAAACACCTTGTATATATGAAAATAATAATAAGTTTAAGACTGTCTACAATTTTCGTGAATAACTTTTTTTTAATATGTTCTATGATAACGGATATATCGAGCTTTGCGTCACCCTGTATGTAGCTGTAAGTCTACGCACCTACACGCTATTAGATACATTTGACTTGATCCATACATTTCCACCTGTGGACCAAGATTTGTATATTTAACACTGCCACAACCAAACAATAAGACAACGCTGTTTATTCTTAATTTTTGAATTTTATCGCCAGAGAAAAATTGCGACCCATTTCCATGACCATTATATCTAAAATAAGATAAATAGCTGTATATAGGAATCATCAAATTACATTAATATTAATTGCACGATACTAATATTATAATTTATTTACGAAATGGAAATGTTAACATATCACAAATGGTTTTTTAATCTCCTTGTCATTATTGTACTCACGAAAATATATCACTATTTAGAAGCATTTCTTCAAATTGCTCATTAGAAGGTGCAACTCCAACAAGACCGGTCCATTTTGGTGTCCAATACTTTAAAAATGCATGAAGTCTTGCTTCCATACGCTTCAAATCTAAACCTGGATTAATAATGTATTTACCCTTTTGGTAATCGGCTATAATTTTCACACCATCCACTATACTATCTTCGTGTTCTTTGAATAAGGCATATGTAAAGTGTAGTGATGGCATGCGCGATACTGGATGATCTTGTAGCACGTCTAACATTTCCCAAGGTAACGCATCAAGTTTCTAGATACATTGAAATAATATTTAATTAGAACTGTTATATGCTGTTGAAGGTGTTTTTCATAGTTGTTGAAAGACGAGATAAGAATCACAGATTTCTATTTTTATGGATTATTTTAGGTATTTGCCGAACGAATATATTTCAGAAATCTTTAATGTGATATAATAAATAATAATTTTAAAAAGGAAAAATTCCTTTAAAGGCAGTTTTCCTCATTCTCAAGTATTGTCATGGAATATCACGCCACCGTAGCGGCCTCTAGTGGCAAATGTACGAAGCTGTTAACAACACTGAAGGGTTACCGGAAGAGCAACCGTCTACCCTTGCTGCAAACGATCTTTATAAAAATCGATTGCCGCAACGGAGATTCGAACCGTCGACATCCCCCACAGATGCCTAGCGCTCTTACCACTGCGCTATGCCGGCAGTATTTCTTTTCGTTTTCCTGTTATTAATAATTGTGTATTTTAACGGCGTATTTTCCTAGAGTTGACCCAATTTTTCGCAAAAATGAAACTAATTTACTTTGAAACATCACTTTGGCTTAGGGAAGTGTATTTATTTTCAGAATTTTTTAAATATTTCTTTCCCCACAATATTTTAATAGGCCACTCGACCTGGGAGTTCCTGTATCATTTAAAAGCATAAATACTCGACTATGAAGTGAGATATGTATTTTTTTTTGTTTATCGAGCGCATCTGAAACGTGCATAAAAATTCGGGAAAAAAACGTCAAAAATTACAAAGAAAAAAACTGCAAGCATGCTTAGTTTCAAATGCTATTGCAACGACTTACTTTTCAAATGTAAAACCCACAGAAACAACAATCATATGTTCAACTATGTTTAATAATTTTAAGAGCTTTTACTTTACCTCATCAACTAATAAGATAACTGGATATCGTTTGCGCCCTGCAAAATTATGCTGCTGAGTTATTTCATGAATCGACTTGGAAAGGTTAGTACATAATTCTTTATCTTCCGGAAAGCAATACCGTATCAGTTGCTTAATTTCGATAATTTTAAGGTGATTGCTGCATTTAATAAGGCTCTTTAAAATACATCGCACTTTTTCGGAAATGCTCAGTCTATAAAAATTGCAGTTATTAATGTGATTACGCATACGTATACCTAAATATTGTATGCATACATTTGATAGCTTTGTAATAAATTTTCCAATATTGCAGATACATTGTTTTCCTCTTCGCCCATTAGTCTTCCAGCGAATAAACACCGCCACTCTTTAATCCAGATATTTTGTATGTCTTTAACCAAATTCTAAAAACGAAGAATCTTATAGCATAATGATATTACCTTTCTTCTACAATTCTGCTTGACTCAAAATGTAATGTACATGTATAGTATTGACCCATTGTAATTTTGCACCCCAACAGTATTTCTCATTATAAGTAAACACAGTAGCAAAACATCAGCTAGAGAATAATGAGCAAAAGCAATTGGAAGAATCAACAGAGCAGGAAATACGCGCAGTTATTAAAGAACTGAAAAATAATAGAAGTGCAGGAGAAAATGGAATCCCAGCAGAAATCCTAAAAAAGGGGGGAGGGAAAAGATTCAGAAAAGTGTACATGGGTTAATATTGAAAGAAGAGAAAACGACAGATAGATGAACCGGAGCTGTTATATGCCCGATATTCAAAAAGGGGGACAAAACATGTGAAAATTATAGAGGGATTGCTTTACTAGATGTTTTATACAAGCTGCTAGCGAAAATCATACGCACTAGACTAAATATATATGAGGAGCTAGTAGCAAGATACCAAGGAAGATTCAGGATAGGAAAATCAATAGTAGATCAAATATACACATTGAAAATGATAATGAATAACAGTTATGAACAAAATCTAAGATTGCACATGCTCTTTGTGGATCTTAAGCAAGCGTACGACTCCGTATGCAGGAAGAAATTATACGAAGCTCTGGAAAAATTAGGAATTCCAAAGAAAGATAAATCTGATGTAAATGACACTATACAATTCGAATAACAGAATTTTACTAGAGGGAGGCTTTTCTGATTGATTCCACGTGCGAATAGGCTTAAGGCAAGGGGATCCGCCCCCAACCAACTTGCTCAACTTGAGTTTGAAAGCAGTAACAAGATCAAGAAAGGGACTTGAAAAGACTTTCGAAAGAATTGAGGAGGAGGCGAAGAGATACGGACTGGTCATAAATGAAGAAGACACTAAATACAAAAGGTTAGAAAAGATGTGGAGAAGATAGGAGTGAGAGATGATAGAAGAAGCTGGGGGCCTCGAAGGCCTGTTGAGCTGCTATATATACACAAAGTGGATAGTAAATGGATGTAACACTGTAGTTGTGAAGTAAATTCCATTTTCCATTCATATTTGATTCCAATTGTAGTTACAACCACAAATACACCCTGGGTTGTATAATTAGTAAGTGTCAATATTGTATATACTTACCTTAAGTCTATTATTAATAACAAAACGAACTTTTGAATACGTATGCTTATCTACATGTGAATTAAAAAACTCCATTTTTTCATTTGTATTTAAATTTTTAAAACTTCTTTTATTGTCCTCGATAATTGATTCCATTTCTTGACGCATTTCAATCAACTTTCCACTTATTTTATCAATCGGTGCATCAATTTCCACACAATATGGTTGTGGTTGCTGTTTTCCACAATGGAATATTGTCAAATATAATGAGTTTGTGTAAAGTTTCCCTTCTTCGGTATTAAAGCATTCTTCAGGATTATATTGTGGTGTTAGTTGTACAAGAGTCCACTCTAATAAAAAGGATGTATTCAATATTAACCATACTTCAATTCATAAATATTACCTTTCGGCATTTCTTCGATCTCTTGTAACATTTTTGCAATACCGCTTTTTACATCCGTATCTTTACAATCAAAATTTATATATTCTTTATCGAGGCTGATATGTTTGTTATCCGATTCGGTTTGTAAGCTTCTATCATAACGGTATATAGCTTTATGTCTTAAACCAGGAACGTGCGATTCTGCCAAGTGATAAATATTACTGAGTTCATCCGACTGCATCGACGCTTTTATTCTTTCTATATCTTAAATGGTTTAGCATAAGTTTCAAGGAAAATTTTTTGATATAATATGATATTACAATGTTTATTGCTGAACAGTACATACCATATTAAGGACAAAATAAAATTAACACTATTATGTATAAAAATATAGATATAAATGCAAACATACATACAAAAACACAAAAATCGTATTACAAATAAATATAAAAAAATTAACTTGGGACTAAAATGTTATATCTATACTCACTTTGAAATATTGGTCCAGAAGGATAATGTACATTTTCCATTTCTTTAAGTAGTTCAGAAAGTATATCAATTTCCATTATTGAAATAATATCCGAGTTTACCAATTCCTAAAACCTGTAATCGTTTTTCTAATTTTTGCTCTTACCGGAAAACTTCAAATCCATTACCCATTACAGACGCACGCAGTGTGGCCAGGTATTTTTGAAGCAAGTCGCCAACTTTCCAAAAAATTACAGTACAAAATCGCCCTAATCTTTAAAGGACAATTCCTTTATTACTCATAATACTTTTAACACCATAATTTTATTTCAAATGTCTTATCCAGGATAATCTACATATTTCTTTAGAGATGTAATTTAATATACTTACAAAAATTTTAATTTTCCTTAATCTGAAAATTTTACTCGGTGGAGGCGGGAAATTTTAAACGTCGTGAAGTAGTGCCATCAAAACTATATACTGCAGAAAATAACTAGTTACCATAAATAAAACTGCTTTATAATACAAAGTATTTTTTAGATATTCACAAACACTAAAAATAAAGTTTATATAAGATATATATAAAATGATAGAGGATAGAACCGTTGAATCTACTAATCAAACTTCTACTACTAATCAAACAAACTACAAACTACTAATCAAACTTCAAAATTTTTTAAAATGAAAATAACCAATCAGCACGTAATCGCAGGAATAGATAATGTCGAGTGTTCTTACTACCTGTTACTACCTCAATTCAAGGCATACATTTTATGTTAGGAATATTTAACGATAACTTGTCAATGAAATAGGTGGCAGCAGAGACTAAAATTTTTAGTATTTAAATATAACAGAAAATCCCGTAATAGGCGACTTGCGATTTTCGTTAAAAACTAGCGGCAACTTTTCCAAATAAATTCATATAGATGATCTGGAGATGATAAATCGCCCAATAGGGCCACACTGTCTGCGAACCTAACTAAACAGACTAGCGCGCCAAATCTATATGAAAACGTCAGTTGTCAAAACTGGCAAATGGGATGAATTGTTTTGACTTGACAGATATTTTGGTACCAAAAATAGGTTAGATTAAATATTTGGATGTCATTTCTAATTTCATGGTAATTTTCTTTGAATTTAGGAAAGTGGCAGAATAATTAAGCATACTGCCAATAAATATTTAGTTACATAGTAGTAGTACGTGGTAGTACTTCAGTTTCAGTGGTTTCAGCTACAAAATCAAAGTAACCATCGTTGTTTAAAAAAGACAAAAATGAATTTACCAGATTCTGATAGTGAAGATGAATTACCTCCTGGATGGGAAGAAAGAGTTACTGTTGACGGAAGTGTATTTTATGCTAATCACTTAACTAAACAAACACAGTGGACTCATCCAAGAACTGGTAAGAAAAAAGTTGTTTGTGGAGAATTGCCATTTGGTTGGGAAAAATGTATAGATAAAGATACTGGAAAAGTAATTTATATTGATCATGAAAATAAAAGAACTACATACACTGATCCTCGATTAGCTTTTGCTGTAGAAGAGAAAGAACATGTAAATGATTATAGACAAAGATTTGATGCTTCTAGTACTGCCTTACAAGTATACTATACTATTTTAGATTTCTATAAATTAAGGGTTGTTTACAGGTATTACATGGAAAAGATTTAAGTGGTAAATATGCTGTCGTAACTGGTGCCAATGTTGGTATAGGATATGAAACAGCTCGATCACTTGCCAAACACGGGTGTAATATTATATTTGCTTGTCGAG
This sequence comes from Osmoderma eremita, assembly GCA_031763485.1. NCBI lineage: Eukaryota > Metazoa > Arthropoda > Insecta > Coleoptera > Scarabaeidae > Osmoderma > Osmoderma eremita. The sequence goes on along the minus strand of JARFOC010099603.1, from coordinate 2,474 downwards.
ACATCGCTTCTGCTAAAGTAGCGATAGATAGTATTAGAAAGGAAAAACCTGAATCGAACAACGTGTTGGATATTATCCCATTAGATTTACAATCATTAAGAAGTGTAATCAAATTTGCGGATACTGTAAGCAAAAAGTATAAAAAAATTGATATCTTGATTTTAAATGCTGGTGTATTGGGACTTCCATTCACAAAAACAGATGATGGATTTGAGGCCACATTCCAAGTTAATCATTTGTCACAGTTCTTTTTGACTTTATTGCTAAAACCTTTGCTGAATATAGGTTCACGTGTGGTAATTGTATCGTCAGAGTCACATAGGTAAGTATACATATAAGTTTTGGTAAATTTCAGTTCTCTATACATAACAGCAGGCAGCTTTGAGTATCCATCCAACTCTTAGCTCTTTTGTGCAACAAGTAATGTGTCTGTCCTCAGCGTTGTCTCTCTAGTTATTTATGTCTTTGCCTCTTAAATCCGTTAGCACTGCTTCTCCTCTCCATCTTTTTCTTGATCTTCCTCCTTTTTTCTTGTAGTCTGGTACCCTCTAAGTCAAATGCCGGGATAGCGCAGTGGTAAGAGCGCTAGGCACCTGTACAGGATGTCGGTGTTCGAATCTGTTGCGGCAGCCGATTTTTCTAAAGATCGGTTGAGGATAAATCAACACTGCTACCCTCTACGGCAAGGAGAGGCAGTAACAAGCCATACACTTCACACATGATACACACATACACAAACCTAATGTAGAGTGATACAATAGACCTCAAGGCTGCAGTCTTATGCATCTGCATTAGGATACAAACAACAACCCTCTAAGTTATTTGTTTTACTTTTCTATCTTCTGACACTCTCTCCATGTACCCCGGCCACTGCATTCTTCTAGCTTTTACTATCATGTCAATCTTAGGTTCATTGTAGATATATTTGTTCTTGTAATATATCCTTCTGTTTTCTTTTCTCCCACTATTCTCCCTATCATTTTCCTCTCCCATCTCAATAAAACCTCTTGTGTGCAAATATTCAGCACCCACGTCTCGCAACCATACAGCGCTGTGAACCTGTTTAAAAAATAAAAAATATAGGTTTCTATTAAAAATATGGTTGGTCTTTAAACCATGTCAATAAATTTTTGTTGTGATGTTTCCTTCAAAGATGCTTCTTTTAAATATTTTGCATTATGAACATAAATGGACTACCTAGTATGTATAAATAGATAATAACACTTTTACATTTCAGATTTTCAAATTTAACACCAGAAAATATTAGTGCTTCTTATCTCTCTCCAGACTGTGCTAATAATTACTGGGACATGGTATGTTACAACAACTCCAAATTGTGTAATGTTCTATTTGCCAGGCAATTGGCAAAGAATTGGCAGTCTGAAGGAATCTCAGTATTCAGTTTGCATCCAGGTAATTTGGTTTCTAGTAGTTTGGCACGGAATTGGTGGTTGTATAGACTCGTGTATGCATTTGTACGCCCATTCACAAAGTCATTACAACAGGCAGCTAGTACCTCAGTATTCTGTGCTACGGCCCACGAACTCGTTGGTGTAACTGGTGTTTACTTCAACAATTGTTATCGTTGTGAAGAGAGTAAGGCGGCTCAAAATGATGAACTTGCATTGTCTCTATGGAAAATAAGTTCGGAGATGATTAAAAGTGTAATAGGATCTGAATTGGACGATATGTCAGTTTTTTCCTGCAACTGTTAAGTTTGTTTTCAATGTTTATAGCGATGTATACGCTCTACGTAAGCGCACACAGCCTTTTATACATGAATTGTAAAACAAGTGCACTGAACGTAAACATTATTTTTTTACGTTTTTTTTCCATTGTAATCGAAATGAAAAGAATGTATAGATGTGAATAGTCCAATAGTAATAGTTCTTAAGACATACATTTAAATATTCAATAATAAACAAAAATATATTCATACTGAAAAAAATTATGCACATTTTTAATTATTTAATTTAATTTTCGGCTTATATAATCTACACGTATTGGAAATTGCAATGGAATACCTCATTATTATTCCACTAGTGATCATCCAAAGTTTTACCATAACTAGAGATAATAATATAATAATTGCCAGGCGCGGCCGGTGATGACGTTTTGGGTGGGCAATTGCTAAAATAGTAGTGCTTCGTGCGACTTCGTATAGCTTCCGTGCTGTTAGAAACAGCACGACGCCGCGTGAATTAGAACTATCTTGGCAACTGCCATCTAAAACGTTATCACCGGCCGAACCTGCACCCTGGCATAAAATAAAAGGATATACAGAGGCCTGAAAAAGTGAAACTAAAAGAAAAATACCCTTAGCACCTTAATTTTGCATATTTCAAAATTACATTTTGTTTTTACATATCTGTAATACTTTCAGTTTTCTTATCATGCTACATTAGGTGAGTTCGAGTATTTGTGACAGAGTGAGAGTGGATTTTCTTGGAGTGGGAGTGGAGTGAGATAAGGAG
>JARFOC010099592.1:0-12675 GCA_031763485.1 Osmoderma eremita | reverse complement strand
ACAACTGGCCGTCTGGTTTTAGTTACTTTCAAGTGGAATTTTTCAGTTTAAGTCACTTTAAAGTAAATATTTTTGAGAGAATCCATTTTTATCCATTATCCATATTAAAAAATAATTTAAATTCTTTTTTTCTAATCCAAAAAGTTAAGAATTGGTGCGTTTTCTTGTTGATAAATAAAATCTCGACCAGTCAATGGGTATCCAGTAAATAAAACATCCTCGTTCAACATGCCTTTGTATTCATTTAGTCCATTTTGTCAGAACAAAATACAATGTCATCAATCTTCTCTTTGAAGCTAATAGTTACTCAAATTATGAATGGTCTAGCCTACCAAATTGCGACTCATTTCTGCTCTTGTTTGTTTTTTATTAGTAATAGTAACATGAATTCCAGTTGGGTTCACCTAAATTGAGTCGTTTCTTAATTTTCTTTCTAAGCGCTCTGTAGTTTGCCTACTACATTGATCCGTACTGCACGTTCTTCTACAATCAGTCCCGTTGAGACTGAAGAATGCGAACTAACCATCCCTAACGTAACATCACTTCTTATCAAACCTCGCGTAGTTTCATATATTAGTATGCCATTTCCTTTCATTGGTTAACACTTTCTTACCCAAAGAGAACCAATTATGGGGTAAATGTATTCAAAAGAGTTTATTACATTTTACGAGGTGTAGTAATAAAAAAAATGTAACATGAACAATATGATTTTAAAAGAAAATAAAATAAAAAATCTATTTCAAATACATCAAATCTTTAGATTAAATTCGAAAATTAATTAAAATTTGGAATTTAAACCATTAACCGATTCAATTTTCTATAATTGTATCAAATAATTTGAGTCTAATTTTATGAAACCTATCTTTGATGATCAATTTTATTGCTTCATGTATTGGTAATTTATTTATTTATTTAGTTGCCGTATTGTCTACAATAAAAGCTAAATAATCCAACCCAATGGAACGTTCTTGAATTTAAAATAGCATTTTAGTAGGTAACACAGTATTTTCTTTTAAATTTACCAAATTCTGAATACCAGAGTTTATAGTGAAATAACACATACATACATAATATATAACCTTGCGTTTGAAAATTCCATTTTCAATTTTACGTAACGAACGCTAATAAGACATTCCATGATAGCTCTGATTTCGCTTCATAATTGATAAATATATCAAAAGAAATAGCCGGTACTTCCTGGAAAACGATATAATTTTCGATAATTTCGTGGTTGCTAGCCTTCCTGCTTATCTATGACAAATTCCTCATAAATCCGCTATTATTACTTAGACCATATTTCCGTGTTTTCTTGTCACTTTACATAAAAACAATAATCGTTTCTGATAACGTATTGTCTACTACTACAGATTTTTTCCATTGTTTAAAATAAATTTTCCATGAGAAGAATTACAGTGGTTAGAAACAATTTCCAAAATAAGAACAAAAACTTAATAAAATCTGGTATAAAATAACAGGATACGGCGGCTTAAAACATAAAAACTAAAACAATAAATACCGTTACCACCTTAACTAGTGAAGAATTCTAGATACGTACTTCGGCAACTAAATATCCATACTCGGTAGAACTTACAAATACGTATTTATATAATAATAATGTTAGACATAACACTAAGCGTACTTCGTCACGCTTACTGAACCGTAACAATCAACTTAATAATAATATTTCTATTATCTAACAGAGCAGATCAATTTGATTACAATGAGTAAATTGTTGCAATGGAAGAGAAACAACAGGTAATATATTGTGAGTTATGCGTATGACAAGCAAAAACAAATACAACGCTGCAATTAGCATACAACGGATAAACATGAATTCCTAAAAATAAAATATACCCTTACCACCTCGATGAGTGAAGAACTCCGGATACGTATTTCGGCAACTAAGTTGCCATCCTCAGCAGAATCTACCAAGGAAGATAATGTTAGACGTCGCACTCTGGAGGACATGCACCACACTCATTCTGTATAACACTCAGTGTTATACAAATGGTGTTCTATGTGGTGCATATCTCCCAGAGTGCGACGTCTAACATTATCTTCCTTCGAAGATTCTGCCGAGGACTTAAACAATTAAGAATAACATTCGTTGTAAATTTGTTTACACTTGCCATAGAATTTATTCTAAGAGATCGTATAAACTAGAATGCGGGATGGGTCCTTCTGTCAGAATTCAAAACTTTGTCCTTAATCTTGTGAATATAAATGCTCTCGTAAATATCCAATTCTCTAAGATTAAGGACTTTCTTCACTAACCAAGGATTGTCTATTGACATGTCGGGACCTGTTTCCGCAATATGCTGGGCAACACTAGACTTTTCAGGTCTACCACCTCTAAAATGAGCAATGTGCTCTTTAAGACGTGTATCTTACATTACATTCTTTACAATCTATTTCCTAAATGCCGGATATCTGATGTAGGTACCTCAATTTTATATTTGACATTTCCTAAAAGGTTCTTTTAAGAATTATTTGTTTTGTACCCGATATATTCTACTGAGGATGGCAACTTAGTTGCCGCAATACGTATCTGAATTAAGGGTGTTTTTTGTTTTAGTTTGATAATGGCTGTAGATATGTCTTTGGAAATGCGGCAAGTCACTACTTACTTAACAAAAAGCTTAAAAATGGAGTATTTTTGAGCTTTTTGTTAAGTATGTAGTGGGGCGTGGAGTACGCCGCACAAGTATATACATAAAAATTGGATACGTACTTCAACAACAAAATTGTTATCTTCAGCAGTACGGCTATGCTCTATAGCAGGTTACAGCCACTTAATTTTGCGGCTGAAGATGACAACTGCGTCGAAACACGCATCCAGCTTTCTTTATATATTTGTGCGGTGTGTAGTACTTTTACCTTTTTGTTAAGTGTGTTGGCAATTTCTTACAAATAAATAGGAAGAGTTGCAGATAAGATGTTTTCTTACAAACATTACACTAACGGCGGCCTACATAACTTATCATTAGTTTTACCGCTAACCGCTAAAGAGACGTAAATGAGGTACCTAGATTTGTATTTCCTTCCGTTTATAATATTATTTCATCAGTCTTCCTGTGTTCTGTGACCAAACAGCTGTGTTAGGTAAAGCAAACGTACTATAATGCACATTTGGTATTCTAAATATGTATTTGTTTTTAGTATGTTTTTTAGACGTTAAATTTATTAAGAATCAATTTAGAATCAGATTTTGTTGTAACATTTCTTATCATGTTTTGAAAAATTCATTTCTTTTTTAGTTTTACTAAGAATTCAAGGATTACTGTTTATAGTAAGCAAAGTGTATTTTATTTCATGTTTTGCGTCTTTAAATTAACCTAGCTGTCTACCTTAATAATTACTTCTCTTCAAGTAATGATTCATGGGAGTAATCCGAAGAATACAATATCATCCATTATTTTTTTGCTTTCCTTCTTCTTTTATGTAGGTTTGCAGCTGTTTTTCTTCACCCATTATCTACGGGGTTTCCGTTTCTGTTGATGTACAAACCACACTTTCTCCCCATCTTTTCTGTGGTCGCTCCAAATCTCGTTTTCCTTGTGGCCTTCGGTCTCGCGCTATTTTATTTAATCTGTCGTTGTTGGCAGACTATAGCAGGCAGAGATAGAAACCTCTCTATCATGTAATAAACGAAATTCCAGCGAGTTTTGACAATTTCAGACACCAAATAGAGTCAACCACGGACTGTGTCGATTCTTCCCAAATTTGTTATATATAGCTTTGACCATATTGTCTGCATTATCCGTCACTACAGTAACAACATCATTTGAATCAATTCTCCAAATTTCAAAAACTTTGACTAACTCTAAACCAATATAGTCCCATGTGTGAGATTGTGTTAACTCAACAATGCCAAGTGTAGCTAACATTAACTTCATATCGTGCCCAAGGTAGACAGTGAAACCCATAAAACTTTTAGTTTGCATATCCGCAGTCCATAAGTCAGTAGTAATAGTGAAATTCTTTGATTTCTTCAAACTATTTTTAAATACAGTTGAAATCACCTCAAAACTCTTATCAACATTATTTTTATGATATTTCTAGTTGGTACTTTGTACAGCGGTGCCACACCTATCATCAAAGCCTTGAAACCCTTTCCTTCCGCAGTACTAAATGGAAAATTATGTTGGACGATAAAATTCACTATTGCATCCGTCCGTTCCACATTTTTACAGCCACAACAGGAACAGGCATTATAGAGTAACTTTCAGCCTGGAAAGATGGAATGGTTTTGAAAGCAAATGAAATGATTTTGAATGCAGATAAAATTATAGGTTCCTGGAATCCTGAGCACTAGTACTTGGTTCTGAACGTGAATAAAATTCCGAAATTATTATGGTTGCAGTTGATGAATGGTGAGCAACCTCTTGTAAATCACTTAATTTTAAATGTTAATACATTACTAAAATTAATCGTACAAGCGCTATTGAACTTGGCTTTGTTAGTGAACTACTTCCAGTTTCTGCATCCATTTGGCCTTTGGGTTGCGACGGAAATTTTGTCTTCTCTGACCATTGTGGCCCATCAGATTCTTTTATCTCATCTTTTAAGTGTTTCAAAATATGGGAACGTTTCTGCTTTGAATGCGTTTGCAAATTTGTCGTTTCCCGAAGTTTTCAAAACTTTTGAGCATTATAGGCATTTAGCAGAATTAACTGTAACTTTTTGAAAATAATTCCATATTTTTAGTCACTTTAATTAACAATTGACAAGTCAAATTATCACATCCACAATTTTAGCACCCGTCTCACTTTTCTTTGACTTTTCGATTTTCACAATGAACACGTTTATACGAGAGATGCCTTTTGTATTTTGGTAATAGACGTTTCGGGTTCTGCCACCTGACAACTGACGCCTGTATAGTAAATTTCGGCCTCTTTTATAGTATACTTACTCAGAACATTTTGACGTACAAGCGATATTTGTGTTACTTACAGTAGCTTAAAAAAATCATCTTGGCCAAAAAATAGAATTAGCCCCTGAACATTTTCGTGTCATAATTTTTTACAATTTTCGACACGGAGTTTAGTTTCTGTTCTGTATTTCCCAAATATAAAGGGCATCCCTCGTAGCTCTATGAAGACTGTCGAAAAAATTTTTGCTGATGCGTATTTATAAACTTTGTACGGTTATTCCCCGAAAGAAGAACATAATTTCGTTTAAGCAAATCAAAGAAGTCCCGAGTATTCAACTGTCAATTCTGCTGTCTAACTACCTGAATCTGGTTGTCACTTAACCTTCCATACTATAGATGACCGAACAAGCACCACGATGTGCTGTGATGAGCACCGCCGTGGAGTAATGGTTTGCAGCAGGTCACAGTTATTTAATTTTCCGATACATTTTTAAAGCTATTGTTATATATTATGATACATTAAAATATGGATATATTTAATGAATATATACAATTTATCGATATATCGTTGCCATCCATACTTCCAACTCCTTCGTTGTAAAATTTACTATATCTTTGCGTTTGTGAGATTGAAAACGGTAGATTTCCAGAAGGGCGTTGAGTTCTTTTTTTTCTGAATAGGAAACGGTAGGGCAAATATGTTTGGGAACCACTGATCTATACCACACCGACTACACTAATAAATTGATCGTGACTCTATACATAAATGTCTTTCTTAAAATACCACTTTTATGTCGAAAGTGTATTAGACTTGCACACCATAAATTACGTGATTAATTAAAGAAGATCTAGGTTAAGATTATTATAGCATGCATTCGTATCTAACGGCCGTGTTACACGTAGGTTTTACTTATATTTTAACGTGTACCCTTGGGAAACGTGATAAGAACTTGGGAAATAACCTCTGATAGGAAATGATATTACTTTTCTTCTCCAAGGTCCAAGGGGAGGTAACAAGAAGATAAATACTATTTCCATTTGCATGTCTAATATTGGTTTCCTGGTGACTTCTACGTTCATTAAAAGCTCGATTACTGCCTAATTGTGTTGGTTTTCATGATCAAAATTAAGTTAACTAATTACTACACGCAATTCAAATCAATTACACCATTTAATTCCAATGTGAATATTATTTTGCAATTTTGTTGCTGATCCTACACGCAATAGCTGGGAAATGGACATTCAGTATGCGACATTTTTTACAAGCGCAATTATGTGTTCGTAAAAGTAATTGTGCTACTATACATAATTCATAACAATTAATTGTGCTAAGGTGCAAGTGTTGATTACAACATTTGGATATACGTACATACAATAAGGTACATGACATAATTCTTTAATTAAAATTGAAGCCGTGCGGTGCATAATATAAGGTCTCTTAGTAGGAATATTAGCAACAATATTTCTACCTGAAATTTAAATTAACATCACATGGTCGGAAACATTTTCTCGCACAGTTATGACGTCAGTGATATTTAAATAATATTCAAGAGCGTCAGGTGAAAATAAATTTGTTAATATCCAATGCCTTTTTGCCCATTTTCGTAGGAAGGGTATAAAATATGAACATAATATGACAATCATGCAAATGCCATGAATGTTTGTTTATTTGAAAAAAAACAATAACGACAATTTCATCCCCGCTGCTTCCGTGTTCCGAGAGATATGCAACATTATATTTTATTGTGCCACTAAGGCTTAGTTTATTTAGTAATTTTACGGAATGGGGAAAGATATAAATAGGAGGGACCTATACCATACATATTGAAAACTGATAATAGAGTGCAAATGCAACAAAGTACCTTAGATGAAAAACATCATAAATTATAAAGAATTCTAAAAGGTAACTTTTTTCAAATTATTATGAAATAAATAAACTATATTCAATCTGTAAAAAAAAATTGATTTTATAGAAAAATGAGTTCTGATTTTGTTAAAAACGTCATACATCCCTGCCCGACCCTGTACAAGCAGCAAAGAAGCACAAAAGAAAGCAAGTTGAAGAAAGCACGCTAAAAAATATCCAAAAATAATATATATCCACATCCATCTACTACAATTCAAAATGAAGAACAAATTGAAATAAAAAATGGGACTAAGGGAAATCACCAAATGAATTGAATCAAATAAAAACTGTCCTATAAGATGTAAAATAAAAGAAAACTTTCTCGCTTTTACAAAAGCGGATTCTTAATCAGCTGAACTTAACTGAAACTGAATCAATCATTGGAAATTTTGGGATGAGGTTTATGTAAATGTCGAGAATAGGGCTACGATGTTGCTAATGTCAGTGGTGCATACTCTGGGATAGAATAAGGAGATTCAAGATATTGAAAAACTACTTAAATATGATAATAAATGGTCCATTAAAGTACTTATATAATTCTTTTGCGGCAAGCATTGTCAAATGGAATTTTTAATGAAAAGTCAATTATATTTAAAAAAGAAATTTATCCAACCGGGTGGTCTGACCGGATTACGTCGTTAATAGCTGTCATACAACGCTATACATATATGTATTATAATGTATCAGTTAGTGATGATGCAAATAACATTTTACATCATGAATATAAATATTGATTTTATCGATATTTGTAGTTAATTGAAAAAATAATGCATTTTCTTAATTAATCCAGAAATAATTTTGAACAACTAAAATTAGAAAACAATGGGACAGCAAGTCAAAGTTATCGAGTTATTCGCGAACAAAGAAAAAGTTAACAGAATCGAATTTTTCCGACACCACGAGACGCGACTTTAGATAACAATTCGAACGCCCCGAAGCGGACTAAAATATCTCTTTCCGTTTTCGAGATATTCGAGGTTAAAGTTTTTACTGTAAAAGTTGCCGTTAGAGCGATTGCTTATATACCAAAATATGCGCATTTCCACGAGGATTCCAACGCCGCGATGAAAATTAAGATATCTCTTTCCGTTCTCGAAATATCCGCGGTTTTTCGTGGGGACCCTAAAATTGCATCTACGGCACGTCTGTCTGGTACCCTGGGAAACACATTTCGACGAAGAATCGACTGGTGAAACACCCGTTCCGCTAGCTCTAACCGTTTCCGACATATTGTCAAAAATATGAAAAAAATGCTTAATTTTGGACTATTTTTCATACTTTTGAGCACTAAATTAGATCTTTCCGACGATACAATAAAGATAGCCGCGACATGTTATATACCAGAATAAGCGTCATTCCACGGCGCTTCGACTGGTGGAAACCAAATTCCTATAGCTCTAATCGTTTCCGAGATATTAGTCAGAATGTGTGAAGAAAATAGTCAGTTTTCCAAATTTTTACACTAAAATCGCATTTTCCGAGCCAAAAATAAAGATAACCCCCATGTATTATACACCAAAATTCGCGTCTGTTGACGACGAATCGAATGGCGTAATATTCGCCGTTCCAGCTCTAACCGTTCTTGAGTTATTCGCGATCAAAGAAAAAGTTAGCAGAATCGAATTTTTCCGACACCACGAGACACGGCTTTAGGTAACAATTCGAACGCCCCGAAGCGGACTAAAATATTCCTTTCCGTTCTCTAGATATTCGAGGTTAAAGTTTTTACTATAAAAGTTTCCGCTAGAGCGATTGCTTATATACCAAAATTTGCGCATTTTCACGAGCATTCCAATGCTGCGAAGAAAATTAAGATATCTCTTTCCGTTCTCGAGATATCCGCGATTTTCCGTGGCGAAAAAATTATGAAACTTTGAGAACAATCAGATCACATATAGGTATGGACTACGCATTTTCTTTGTCTGTGGAAAAACACTCTGAGTGGGTGAAATGAATTTTTGAAAATGAAATTTTCCATTCTGGCTATGCGTATAACACGCTAACGGTAAGAGTTATAGAAAATTTTAAGACAAAAATTGTTTGTTTGAACGAGCTTTATTAAGCAGACAACAAAAGTTCAATATATCAACACTTTTACATATATTTTTTTATATGTAAACATACAATAGATTATTCTGCAAGGTGATGAAACTCCTCAAAGAAATGTTGAAAACACAGAAATTTTTTGCACCATGCACATCGTATGATGGCAGGGCTACCACTTATGGAACAACGAGGAGGAAGCACAAAATCTTGTGGTGTGACACGAAAAGTTACTGGATTTTCAAATTCACTTGGTCTTTGGCGAATACGTTCGCTTTTCTACCAAACGTAAGCAAAAACGTTGTGATATTTTGATTTGATAGAGCGTAACTTGATAATATTATTGCGTTCATGTAATACAATACCGTAACCATAGAGTAGTACAAGATCAGAAATTTTTTTTAGTTTTTCCATATGCGAAAACTATACATATATACATCAAGAGGTTGAATCATTGATGTAGTTTTGTGCGGTATCGTCAATACATTCACATATTTGTTGGACAGGCAGGATAAAGGTCGATGCACATCATTGATTGCCAAAACACGTTTCGAGTGACTTTTCATTGAATAAATAAATATCAGGTTATGTTATTGATCGTGAATGTTTTTGTATTTATTAAAATAGCGGTATTCCTCTGAATATAACGGTACTCGTAATGCTAAAATTCTCTAAACCAATGTCTGACGTACAGAAGTATTTAAACCGTTTTAAATACTTATCTTACTTTTATATTTACGAAAGTGCATATTTTGCCAAAAAAAGAACACTATCAAAGCCCTTTTTGAAAATCCATGAAGTCAAACACGAATTTCGACAACTACTTTTACCAGAGTATACAAAAGTTCAGATACACAAACTTTTAAAATGTTTAATCATCTTCCACCTACTTATAAAAAGGATTTTTTTTAAATATTCGAAAATAAATTTAAAATATACCTGATACAAATGTGTTTGTTTCACAGTGGCGATTTTTAATGAGTGAAATTCCATTGTACAAGTGAATACAAGGTATTACTTAACTCTCAAAGAAGCTGTTACATTCAGAGACCTTCCTGAATGATATCAATAAATATACGGATAGTTTAGATGTTTTACTGGCTTAATGAATATTTACCTATACACTTGCCATGTATCTACTTATAGATATTTGAGCGTTGCTACTCTTATAGGTAATCTCACAACAACTAAAACTAGGAATACCCTTACCACCTCAAAGAGTGAAAGACTCTAGATGCGCATTCCGGGAACTAAGTTGCCATCCCTTTAGAACCTACAAAAATATCCTCTTCACCAGATCACTGGTGGAATAACACAGTGTTGACTTCAACTAGATATATTACGTCGAACACTCTTTTCCTTTGTAGGTTCTACTGAAGATGGCAACAAGCTGCAAAACCATTCTAAATAAAATAGGGGCATCTAGCAAACTAACTCTAATCTGGGTGCCTCATTCAAAGCAATTAGACAGCCGATACCCTTGAAAAAAATGGTGCCGCGGGGTGCTTACATGGTACAGAAACGGCATATCAACTTCGATAGGCAAACTTTTTTTTTCTGGTTAAAACAGAAAATACTCCAATTCTGGAGCAATTCTCCTGGTTTGGTACATGCGAAAGAGTGCATTTCACACACCATCATGTCAGAACTGGAGAATTACTAAAACTTGACCGTAAAAGGGCCAACATAATTACTTCTGTGTTAACAGGTCACTGCAGGCTCGGGAAACACTGTGTAGCTGTTTCCTGAGTCGGGTTATCGGAAGAAACCGAATGCTGGCTGTGTATGGAGGACGAAGAAATAGTAGAGCACGTTATGTGCCACTGTCCCGCGTCCAGTCGAATCAGGTACTCCATCTTCGGGAAGAAAATTACTTCCCCAGCTGACCTGAACAATTCCTCATCGAACAAGAGTCTGAGCTACCTCAAGGACCTGGACCTGTTTGATGAACTCTAGATAGTATCCGCTCTACGATAGGATCGAAGTATGTAGAAGGGGCGATTAATCGAACCAGGCGGATGACATCGCTACATCAAGTAATCAAGTAAGAGGATGGCAACTTAATTGCTTAAATACGCGTCTAGAGTCTTTCACTCTTTAAGGTGGTAAGGGTATTTCTTGTTTTAGTTCTACTATTCCACCATATCCCATTATTTTATAATCTCGAAAGGACAGAAAATATGAAGAAAGTATATTAAATAATTTCAATTTCTACGATTCCAAGAATAATTTCCGTATAATCGTTCGTAATAGAGATTTTGTCATATTTAAAAATAGCTTTGGACTATAATAATTCAGCATAAGAATGTTTAAAATAGTAACAAACGCTTGCAGCTAATCTATATTAACCCAATTCGTTTACGTCAAACACCACTTTAATCAATCAACTCAAAGCTATTTCAATAAATTTTAACATTTCTATTTTTAAAAGATCTTTCAGGTGATTTATTTTTACTATCCTGGTTTATGGCCAGTACGTCTTACGTAGGCGAAGCTACCCAAGTTTACATTATATCTAATACGTACTCGAAAAAAATGAATAAAATCGAGAATGTAAAAATTGTTTTCTTCTTTACAGAATAGTCTATGGGCGTCGTCATGTCTTACGTGAAAGGATCCAACGAACCCGATCCTGTTACTGGTTTAACACCAAAGGAAAAGGCTTTAATTGTATCGGTATGGAGTATTGTAAAAAAAGACCAAAAGGGAAATGGAATAGAGCTATTTAAAATGTAAGACAGCTTCTATGTAGCTTAATGTGCGTATACATATAAGCTTACACAATGAGTCAATAAATTAAAAAAGGAAACTATTAAATGCACCGGTGCAACATATTAAAATACCGCAAATCACTTCGGCACTCCACCTCAGATACGGCCACAACTTACGTCGATCAAGTTAACTATATTCAGTTATAACACAATAAATATTATCTTTTGGAAAGTACTTCTAACCATTACTAGGTTAGCAAATAACTTGGAGGATACTTGCTCTAAAATATACTCACCGGCACGAAAAACGGGGACCTTTTTTTTAAGTACAAATTTGTCTAATAGCATTGGAAATGATGAGGTTATAACAAATATTACCCAGTAATCACTTGTTCCTGATTAAATCAAACGACAATAATTGTAATAAAGTTCTTGCGATTGGTTTCATTTGTTAAGAACTGGAGGATCCGCAACTTTGGATATGTCGTATTTTATGTCATATTGTAATCAAGTATCTGGCGTGATCTTCAAATGTTTAGTTTTGTTTTATTTTTTGTACCAAACGTCAAATAGTTTGTTTTCCACAGAGTTGTCCGGTTGTAAACGTTTCAGTCCCTACGGAAAAAGTAGTGGCAATTTTTGCACTACTTGAGGGTGGAAGGAGTGAGATTTACGTATTAGCTATCAGCTTTCATGGAGGCTCAGTCATGGTGTGAGCCGGAATATCTACGGAAGCACGAACTGATTTGTACGTTATTCTCAGGGGGTCACTGACAGCTGTAATGTACATTGAGGAGATACTACAAGATTATGGGACAACATAATCTTGTAGTATCTCCTTATCCACAATTTATAGGAGACAACTTCCTTCTCATGCATTGCAACGTGAGGCCACATGTCGCTGGAGTAGTGAGGGACTACCTGAATGGAGGTGACATTCTTCAAATGTAGTCTCGATCTAAATCCTATCGAACATATCTGGGATATGCTCGATAGAAGAGTTTGTAATCATCTACCTGCTCCTACCACCCTTGAAGAACTTCGGCAGGTTTTTCAGCAATAATAGGAAAATATCCCACAAACAACATACGGCAGCTCATTGAAGGAATGCCTAGAAGAATAATGACTGTTATAGAGGTTCG